>PVKE010046217.1:0-12337 GCA_004027555.1 Craseonycteris thonglongyai | reverse complement strand
GGTTCGTTTTCTCTTATTTGGTCCACTCATTTTAGGACTAAAAAAATAAAAATAAAAATAGTTATAGAACTACAATATCATATCAAATTGCCACCATAATACTAGATTACCTACCTCGCTTTTAGTTCATTTAAAATCGAATATATCAAAACACTGTGATCCTAGCTAACCGTCACGACCCGATCAGTCCAGCAACCGCGATCAAAATGGCAACTTGGCGCCTCCCGGTTGGGTGGAGGAGAGTTTAAAGAGTGCAGCGGCTAAACAAGACGCGACATGTACAAAAGGGAAAGCTAGGGAAAAACTTATACATACGATATCGCAAACATACCAACGAATATAATAAACCTGTGTAGATACTCAAACAATATTTTAAAATTCTAGCAAATGTATAAAAATAAATTATAGCTTTACTTAGTGTTTATGAAAAACTTCTGATGCAGTCAAATAATGGCGGGTGCACACAAATAGGGCCACGGGCACCATGGCGCCCCCGGGCACGGGGTTGGGAATCCCTGCTCTATAGCTTTCTCAGGGTGCAGCATGTTTTATTTCCCCTCAGGTTCTTTCTACAGAGATGAAAACATATCATCAGACGATATTATTTAATGTTATCTATTCTTTTAAAAAATATTTAGTTTGGGGAAGCCAGAATGGCTCAGTGGGTTGAGTGCTCACTTTGCAGCGCCATTGACTGAGGATCGAATCCCAGCCCATGTGGAACCATATGCTGAACTGGGGGGTTCCCCCAGTTCTGTCTCTGTATCACTCTCTCTCTCTTTCTCTCTCTCTCTCTCTGTCAAAAACAATAAAAATATATACATTTATTTTATTGTTTTTGACATAGAGAGAGGCAGAGAGAAGGAGGAGGGCCCAGAATAGTGTTCGTAGTTGTATGTAATTAGTTTCCTACAAAGTTGCATTCCACAGGTGGGCATGGGGCTGTGCAGGCAGGAACTGGGCAGGGGCTTCCCTAATGGGTAGGTCATTCAGCAGAAACCAAATTGGGGTGGGAAGCACACCACAGTTCAGCATATTGGTCCTCATGGGCCAGGGCCAGGACCGGAACTCAGTCCTCAGAACCTGGGGCTGCAATGTGAGCACTCAACCCACTGAGCCATCCCAACTTCCCCTACTGTTATCTATCCTAATAATAAAATAATGCAGATATATATTCATATTTGAAATGAGGTGAAAAAGAGAGAATCTTTTTTCTCCTTTCCAAAGACTGTCACTCTAGTGTAGAATTTCAATATCTATGTAACCTAAGTGAGGAGATATATGGCTTAATACTATTCCATATTAAAACACCACACTTCTCAGGTAATAATCTCTAATGTCTACAATTAAAGTCAGGATTTACTTTAAGAGTAGCAGCAAGGACATTCGTTTATGTTGTTGAACGACACATAGATTTTGTTCCTTACATTAATTTAAAAGTCAAAGAAAATATTTTCAAAATATAATGTGAGTACAATTTTAGTTTCTGGTTTACACTTGTACCTGTATATATTATTAATCATTCTTTTACTGCCAGCATCATCTTTGTTTGGATAATAAATTACATGGTTAACCGGCTTAAACATCATGAATTTTCTTATAAGCTACTGTTCATGAATTTTGCAAAGCCCATCTTAACGCTATATATTTTTTTGAATTATGCAATCATGTAAGAAATTCTGTAGTTCTGTTAAGTGCAGTCAATGTAAGGTACTCATCTGCTTTTATTAACTTATGTCTATACATCTTCTTTGCCTCTTAAATTATTATATGTTTAAGTTATGCCTAACTCTGTTTTGTTTGTGTTATTTGTTTTCCCCATTGTGAGAGTCACATTAGTTTTAGTTAGCTTTCCCACCCTTTCACTATGTACTCTCTCCTCTCTGGACCTTCTCTTGTACTTGTTCTTAAAATGTGATGACCAGAAATGCTTGCCGTATTCAAGGTACAGGTGCACTAAGATTTTCTGTAAGGACAAGATAATGTGAACGTCTTGGTTTTGGTTTTGCTTTTCTGTTTGCTGGTTTCCAGGAGCTCTCCTGAGGATGTTAGATGTTTTGTTGTCTCCTTTGTCTTCGGCAACACATAGGCTTTATCTCCCCAAGGATGAAGCTCCAGCTTCCCACACTGGTACTCATTATATTGTCCTCAGGATGTCACAAATACGCTCTGCTATTGCTAAAATTTGGCAGTTCCAATATCCTATTTGCCATGACCCGAATGAAGCCCACTCTTACACCTGGAGTGTGAATGAATGAAGATTGTCTGCTGCCTCTGGAAGGCAATACCTTTTTCCTAACCCTAGGTGTTTTGAAACCTGACGTTTTCAACCTTTAGCAATTACAGTCTTCAGAGGAAATGTTAATTTTGTGGAGAAGAAAAGAAAGTATGCTTTTAAAGATATGCCATAAAACTCTGGATTTCATCTATAAAAATAAAATAAATCTATCAATTGTTTTTTTCAGAATATGTTGTTTATTTTATTTATTATTAGAATATACTTTTTCAAAGCATTGTGTTATAATATTTAGACAAACACATCATTTTTTTATAACTGATGTTTGTTAAGTTCTTCAACAAAAATTGCTTTGGATTGAAGAAGCATTATCTCTTAATAATGGGAGGTTTAAAATTTCTATTTGAGGAGGTTTTATGTTAGTTTTTTACAGACCAAAATTGGTTAAAAGAAGAACAATCTGGAGTCACTTTTAAAATATAGGGACAAAAGTGTCTTTAGGGATTAACTTGGTTCTCTGTCCAGCTTTAGGAAAATTACTTGTATAAGTAACAAAGACACTAATATTTATCACCATTATGTAGGGGTCTTTATCAGCTAAACAGATCTTTTCATGAAAGGTCACTTTTCATCTCAAGATTATGGAGGGCATGAATACTACATCTTATAAAAATTCTGATAAAAATAAAAACATGAATAAATGAAAATAATATATTCAGATTTTAGAAGTGCTATCTACATCCAGAAATGTAAAAAAATATTATCAGAAAAACTGTTCAGTAGTAATCTTGTTTTGTTGTTGTTGGATAGGCAAGGTAGGATTTGAGGAAAGTGTTAAAGAGTCTTAAGGTAAATTATATAATTTCTTCAGATGCTAATTACTGAAGGGTTGAGCAATTCAATGTGTCTTTAAATTATTCTTTTATGAAGTTTTCTGGACTCTCAAGAGGTCTGTCAGTGTGAGGAAGTTCTGGTCCAAACCTCTTCCATTTTCTGGACAGAAACACTGTTTTCCTAGGGAGTGTTCTAAAGTGAAATGACTCACCCTGGGGCAGACAGGAAGTTGGTGGCAGACCCAAGACAAATACCCACATTTCATGGTTCATGCCCTGGATTTTTTTGTCCTATTGCCCTTGCTTTTTCCTGCCACTTGGGAGCTCATCTGTTTAGCAGTTCTGGCCTTTTCTCCTTGCCACGTGGCTCTTACTGTTCAACTCCCTCAAACATTTAAGAACATGCTTTCAATTCTGCTTAGGGAAAAGGAAGGCTATGAACGGCCAGTCCAGGCCACGTGCATTCCATCCACAGACACTGAGGGCCCATGACCAGGGAGAATGCTAAGAAGGAATGAGAAGAGGTTGCTACTGTTGAGTGGTTTATAAATTAGTTGGGAAGACAAGCATAGGAAGACACATATTAACGTGTTGTTGACCAGACATTGTATTTATTTTACATGTGACAAAGCTAGCCACACAAAGGTAAAGTGACTTGCCCAAGGTCACATAATTAAGTGGCAGAACCAGTACTGAACCCCAGCAAACGGAGTCCTGAGCTCTCGGTGTCTGTTATATGTGAAGCTGTTAAAGCACCCAAATAAATTAAGAAAGAAATGTTCAAAGCGAAGTACAAATGTCTAAAATTAATATATTATGCAATTCCTTTAGAAAATGTTCACAACTCCTAGTCAGTACTGTTTGAGGATGAGATACTTGCCTAATTGCTGGCCATTGGTCATTTGGCATATATTATAGAACTGGACAAAGCTTAAAGTTATGACATTTACTTGGAATAGGTGAATCAGAAAACAGCATTTTTCAGAGGAAAAAACACAAGAAAATATTTTTAAAAGACTTTATATATTTATTTATTGGCTTATAAGATATAATATAATTATGCATGACCTTGAACAACATAATGATAGAAAACATCTCTGAGTTTTATGTTGTTGATTTTGGCTAGGAAACAGAATAATATCTACTCATACGCATTTTATAAATTCTAAACATGTCAAAATCTATAACATAATTTGAGTCATTAGATATTTAGTGAGTGTGATATGCATGAATAAACTTTAATGTTTTCCTGATGTTCACAGGATAAAAGGAAGAGAGACGATGGTGAACTTTAGAAAAGCCAATCCAATATTTTTGCTGTTCTCCTGAGAATAAGCCAAGTAGAAGGGAAGCTTTTGCATATTCTCATTTTTTTAGAAAAGCACGCTAATGCTGGGATTCACCTGAACAAAATAAATATTTCTGACCAATAAACATTTTAGAGAATACACTATGAAAGAAATTATAAAAAATGGGTGAAATTTTTATGCAATTTTTACAATTATAAATACATGATTAATTAGCAAGTAGAAAAGAAAAAAAAATCCTATAACCACATCACACAGGTAACTACTTAATATTGTTGCATATTTCTTATCTGAAATAAGAATGTTTATTAATTAAACAGCTTATATAAACTACTTTCCTCTTTCCAAGATATGATAATGTCTTTTTTAAGCACACTTTCATACTAAACACTTGTCATATTGCTGTTAAGTATTTTGTTAATAGACATAAATCCGAGATTAAACTCTTTCTTTGAATTTTATTAGTTTCAGTAAGAAAATAATTTTTTTTCAAATAAAAAGTAACATTTCTTCAGAAATGCTTTATGTAGGTTATTCACTCATTTTTTTCTATTGGACTGTGTATATTTTTGTTGAAAAAATATATTTTATTGTTAAATTTATTAAGGTGATATTGGTTTGTAAAAATTACATAGGTTCCAGGTGTACAATTCTACAGTTCTTATTAAGGAATAATTTATCTGCACTATATGCTTATATTATTTTTCTTATTATTTTATTTTTCCAGCTTTTTCATGTTTTTGTTTTGAAATACATATGTTTCAAAAATTGTTGTCAATGTTTTTTTATGTCTGTCTTTGAAAAAGTTATGTTTTTGTGTCTTTTCATTCAAAATGCTTAGAACAAGTTTTTTATATGGAGATTACATATACACCAGTATTTACCTTTAATATTGAATATTTTAAAATCTTTAATTCCTTGAGCCAAATATAATTTATTTTTCTATTAATATATTTGCAATCCAAGAAACTAAAGGAATTTATAAATATACTTTATAAGCTCTGCTAGCACTAGCCATATTTATAATTCATCTTTTCTCTAAAGATTTGTCATGGCATCTTTCACATCTACCAAATTATGTACTCATATGCTAGCTCTGTTCCAAGATTCTCTGCTCTATTTCATAATCTTTATTTATTTATTTATTTTATTTTTGTTTTTGAACTGAACTGGGGGCCTCAACACATTTGGGAAGCACACCCCAGTTCAGCATGTGGGTCCGCCTGGGCCAGAGCCAGGATTCAATCCTCTGTCCTAGGGGCTTCAAAGCGAGCGCTTAACCCACTGAGCCATCCCGGCTTTTCCATTCATAATCTTTTTATCTCTGCTTTGCAGTTACCCAGAATTTTAATTATTTCATTATCATTTATTTTATAATAAATTTAGCTATGTAATAATTATACATAGTTATGGCTATACTTTTTTGGTATATTTATTTAGTGTATTTACTGCTTATTGGAGCTCCATGACCTAATGGATAAAACTAATGTTCATATTTCTTTTCAATTTGCCTTCTTTAGGTAATTTGTGAGCTCATCATCAGAAAAGATATTTCTTTCAGGCTAGGTTAGGTTATGCTGAAATAACTATAACAACAACAACAACAACAAAATCTCTGTGAGTGATTTTAAATATTAATAAATAAATATTAATTTTTTATGCATACACTGTGTCTTTTGTAGGTTAGCAGGTTGAGTAGAAGCTGTGTTCTTCCCATAATGTTTGATGAGGGTTGGGGCTGCTGAAGACCCCATCTTGCTTCCACAGTAACCAAGGCAGATAAAGGAGACCTTGTGACTTTTATATTATCTTTCAAAATTTCTGGCTAGGAGAGACATACATCCCTTTGTTGATGTTTTATGTTAGACAAGTCATATGACCACACTAAGCTTCAAAGGGGCAGGGAATCATAATATCGCTTTGTCTAAATAGGAGAAAATACAAAATATTTGTTGAAGAGTTCACCCTTCTGGTGACCAAATATTCAATCTTTAAAGGTAAGATACACTTACTTATAACCTGAAAGAAACAATCCAGCTTCAAACTGAAAGTCTGTAATCACTGGGTGTTCATGCTAGTTTTGCCATCAGCAGGTGAGGTCAGGTAGTCTACAGTATATGTAAAATGTGTTCTTTTTTTCTTGATTCTTATATTTGGGAAATAAAAAAAAAACAAACAAAAACCCCAGCAACATAGAGACAATGTATTGTAGAACTGTACACCTGGAACTTACGTAATTTTACTAACTAATGTCACCCCAATAAAGTTAGTGACAAAAAAATACAAGACTTGTTTTGTTTCCAAACACCCAATAAATAATGCTACAATGGTAGAACAAAGACAAGCTAACCAAACATACACCTCCATTTAGAAACAATTAATTGTTATCATGTAATACACACAGCATTTATATATATGTATGTATTTGTATACAGTATATATTTGTATTCGGGATCTAACAATTAAGTTCGCAAATTCATCCAGAAATGCTGAGTATCACTATGGTCACCTTCAAAGTACTCCCTTTGGGAAGCTATGTATTGATGCCAGTGCCTAGTGAATCCTTCAAAGCAAGTTTGGAATTCTTCTTTTGGGATGGCCAGCAGAACCTTTGTCGTATTACCTCTGATGTCCTGATTGTCATCAAAATGTGTTTCTTACAATATTTCCTTGATTTTCAGATAAAGAAAACAGTCTTTGGGGGCCAGATAGTAGGGAGCATGATTCAATACAATTATGTGGTTACTGTCTAAAAACGCCCTCATGCAGATTGTGCCGGGTGAGCTGGTGTGTAGTCACAATGCAAGAATCGTGAATAGTTGACATAAAGTTCAAGTTGCTTTTTCTAACTTTTTCACACAGCCTATTCAGCACTTCCAAATAGTCAACTTGGTGGAATGCTTGTCTAGTTGGTACACATTCATAATGAACAATCCCTCTGATGGCATAAAAGGCTAGCAATATTATTTCGACCCTAAATTTGTAATGACAGAAACTTGGAGGCATGGAGAAGTGGCAGACTTCCATCGTGCACTTGGACACTTTGTTTCAGGGTTGTATTGTTACACCCATGTTGCATCACCAGTGATAACACGGCCCAGAACATCATCTTGACTCTCCAAAAGCTCTTGGCGAACTCTGACTCTTGCTTTTGTTTATTGGTGTGTTCTTTTCAGGGCCATTTTTGCACACATCTTTCTCATGCCAAGATTTTCAGTTAAGATTTTTCTGTTTCTCTATTGATATTTACTTGGTCTGCTATGCTTCTCAGTCAGCCCACACATTTAACACACATTTGATGGATATTTGCAATGTTTTTGTCAGTCTGCTCGTTACTGGCTACTCTGACCTCTCTTCATCATTGATACTTTCTCTCCCCTCAGGAAAATGTTTAATCCATTTGTGCACCGCTGTTTTCTTCATGACATTATCCCCATAAACTTGAACTAACATGTCCCTGATTTCACTTCCATTCTTGCCAAGTTGAACAAGAAATTTAATGTTTGTTGGTTGCTCTAATTCAAGCTCTGACATTCTCATGATTGCACACAAGAACACATAACAACAATAATGACTGCCATTCAGCAAGACACTGCCACATGTTGACACACACATAGCTGTGAGACACTGATATACTAAGGTTATGAAACCTCACCAAGTTGTTTGTACAGTGCTGCCCATGTAAGCACACTATGGCAAGCTCTCTAATTTAATTGTCAGACCTAATATATGTATTAATAATCAACTATAAATATGTATTTATTCCTAGTAGACATTATATCACATATCAACATAGTTGTCCACATACACAATTCTGTGACCACAGATGATAAAAAGTCATAAAATTCTAACATTACTTGAAAAATAAAACAATAATTTATCGAAATCTTAAATAAAATATTTTAAAAAGCTAAAATTTAATACATTAATAAAAAAGATATTAAAGAACTTCTCAAAGCATAAAAAGTTGAATCAATGAGACTATGACCTGATTGTGAAAGCAACAAAATTTCCTCTGCTCTTAGTAATCTCTCTTTTTACTGAACTCATTCCTTCTTAATACTTACTTTTGAGTAACAAAGGTAAGATATGAATACCACAATATTACTATAAAATAAATGTTACAAATAAAGTCAAAGTCATTATATCTACAAATCTTAGTTCCAGATAGCCATTATTACTACAATTCACATACATATTCATATATACAAAACATAATTATGTAATCATATTATATGAATATGCTATAATATGTAATTCTAATATAAGTATTTTATTAATTCATATTAATATAATTTATACATAAATAAAATGCCCATATGTTTATATATTAGTGGGACAATGATTGGATATGTTATAATACATGTAGTATATCATAAAATAGAGAATAATATGCAGTCAGTAAAATGAATAAGGTACACATATATGAGGTGAAGTAACATGAAACATGTCAATAATATGCTGGTAAATGAAAAGAAAAACAATTTGAAAAAGGTCACATAAAGTACATTTTGTAAAAATGTTTAATATTCTTATATTGCCTGTGAGTGTGTCTGTACCAAAAGGGTTTGGAAGATGGACATTTCACTGACTTTTTAATTCAACCTGGACCACAGTGAGAAGGTTAACTGTATTTTGGCAATGAGGGAGGAGATGGTAAGGAAGTTCTTTATTTTTATGTCCTCATCTATTGCATAGTTTTGATTTTTACAGTAATCCTATTACTTGTAAGATAACCAATAAAATGCAGTTGTTTTAAAACTATGAAGAACCACTTTGTTCTTTTTAAGCATGCCATATGTTCTTAATTTTTAAACAAGGACCATATTTTTAGATAGAAATGCTTTAATTTTGATCTATTCAGATGCATCAACACCATGTCTTATGTTTTGTTTTGTTTTTTAATTTTGAAAACCTAAGGTAATATATATGTATAATCTTATATTGACTTTATTAGCTTTCATTTATATTTTATTAAATTTATTTTTATTAACTTCATCTATTTTAATTTTTTCTATGTTTAATTTCTACATTTAATCTATGTGTTGATTTTCTCTATATTTTACTAGCTAGAAATTTAATCTTATTCTTCTATGTATAATTTGCAAGTTTCCTTAAATCATTTTGTTCTCTCCTGTCTGTGTTGTTTCTTTACCTTGTGGTGTGTCTTGGTATTCAGGAAATGATTGAACATGAAGGAATAATATCAACATTTATTATATTCTGGGTATTTTATGTACATTAAATACCGGGGGTGTCAAAAAACGTATACACATTTTAAGAGATGTTACCTGTGTATTATCTTTTGAAGTTGAATTGAATTATGGTAGCAATGTATATGATAATCAAATGAATCCTAGCATCGCCATGCAACAGGTTGGAAAGCAAAAAAATGGCCGAAGCACATTTGTTTTAAGAGCTCAAAGCCATTTTGAAGTGGTATTAGAAATTTGAGAACATTGTGGAAGTACAGTAACCATGGAGGCTTGAGTATGCAGCAGAACCCCCAATGCACCTAACAACTGTACTCATTCTTATGACTTTGAGACGCGTGGTCCATGGGGATGACATGCACACAGATACAAAGGGACACTATGGTCAGCATTGCTCAAGCAGCAATTGGCCATCATCAGAAGTGTCTGATGGTTGGATGCTGATGGTCACTACTTTGAACACTTCTTGTTATTGCAGAAGTTAATGTGATGTGTGTTCATCTTTATTGTCAGTATATATTGAGTATTACAATTTTGATACAGTTTTTTTTTTCCTTAAAATGTGTACGCATTTTTTGGTACCTGCTATATATCATTACATGTATTAAACAATACGTATTAGTATATCATTAAATCCATCATAATCATCAATGTTTTATTTATAAGGAGCCCAATTACAAAGGTCATGCTCTTAAGCATTGGAATATGCTGAAGATATTGCTATTTCTCTGGGAACTGAGCTTCACAATAGGTAAGCACTAGCTAAAGTGAGCACTATTGATTTCCATTGTTTTATTTGCACTGCCTTCATTATTTGTTGGTCTATCACTTATTTCCTCATTTCCTACTATCATTTTCTTGTAGCTGATCTTAACCAGCCATTACATGTGTTTGTGTGTGTGTGCATACATGTGTGTTTGTGTGTTGTAGTATAAAGACAAAATATATTAATTTTTTACCCTCCATTGTTAAATATCAGAAGTTTCTAAGAAAAAAAAACACAAAACTACTGGCATTTGCTAGTCTAAAGTTCCAGCATGCCCAGTCCTAAGGGCGTTCCAAGGATGCAGAACTTTTAGTTTTAAAACCAGAAAAAGAAAGTCTCAGGAAAAGAAGTTGAGTTGGTCATCCCATCTTTATTTTTTGCTGGGCATAGCTAGAAAGCAGTGAGTTTTCCTAAACCAGTCTTCCTCCACACACATTTAAAAAAAAATTTGTTGTTGTTGTTTGTTGTTTGTTTTTAAGTTGTGAAATAACCTACAGTATTCTCTAATATGTATGGGGATGAATTACACAAATATTTGAAATCCTTGGAATAGATAAAGCTTCTATCTGTCTTGTTTAAAAGTTTATGTGGAGATGAGAGGAGCACGCCGATATCTGCCTGGGAAGGGGCTTGTGAACAGAGGGGAACCACAGGGGAAACCCTGAGAAGAAACCTCAACTAAGAGAACCACACAATGTAGAACAACACCCAAAGGTTAGAGAAGAAAGGGGAGAGCGGGAGAGGAACAGGGAAGCAGCGGTTTGGGGACAGAATCGAAGCGCGGCCCGGGGCTGGCAAAAACAAAGGGGGGTTGGGGGACTACGGTCAAAGTGGAGCTGGATCGAGGGCGGGCTGGAAGCCGAGACCTAGGGAGCCTGGAAGCCCCACAAGACTGTGGACAATTTAACATCTGAACTCAAGGGACAGCAAACAGTGCCCTAATCAGATCACAGAGCCTAAAGTGGAACAGGGACTGTGGAGCAGGGAGGCTGCACTTCCCGGCAGGTGGGGTGAGAGCAGGGCACCAGCCCGCAACAGCTCAGCACCCCTGATTTATGGAGGAGATAGACCGTGAAGGAGTGCCTTCTGAGGACAGGGCTCTTGGAGTGAGGGCGGGGGCTAGAGTGGGCACAGCTGCATTGGATGTGCTTAGAGTGAATCCGGCGGTCTCAACAGAGCCGGGAACATAGACTGACTGCCGCCCGAGCTAAGGCCTGTGCGCACAGGGCTTTCGGCGCCACGCCCACAGGGCCACTGTCCATCGCTGCATGCATGCGCCCGGGCTTTCGGCACCCCACCCACCGGGCCTCCACGGCACCGCTGCCTGCTCGCAAGCACTCTACAGGGCTTTTCGCACCCTGCCCACCAGGCTGCCACAACACCGCTGCCTGCATGCAAGACCGGCTTTCGGCGCCCTGCCCACCGGGCCACTGCAGCACTGCTGCCTGCTCGCGAGTGCGCAACTGGGTTTTTGGCGTCCCGCCCACCAGGCCTCTGGGGTGTTGCAGCCCAGGCACACAACTGGGCTGCAGACCAGGTCGCCGCGGTGTCATTGCCTGCACTCGGGACTGCTTGGCTGAATTGGGCCTCTGCCAAGCCCCAGCCCATCCAAGTGCAGCCCTGCGGGCATGGCTTACAGATACTATTGAAGGAAGGACAGCCAGGTGGAGGAGAGAAAGACCAGAGCTCCTCTGCCCCGCCCGCACTGAACCACCAGCCACCCTGCTGAAAGAAGAATCTGCTATTGTGTCTCAGGCCCGCCCTAGCTCCTACTCACATGCCACCACCCCTGGCCACATCTTTACTACCCTGCTATCTAACAGCTAAGACAGCAACCTGAAGTGCCCCAGGACACAGAAGCTGTCTGCTTCCCCCAACCCTCTCCCAAAATCTCCTTCTCCCACAACTGAGCCCAAAAGAAAAAATAAAGAGAAGCCCATCTGATAGGCAAACCCCCAGAGGGAAAACAGACTCATGCATAA
>PVKE010046216.1:0-12342 GCA_004027555.1 Craseonycteris thonglongyai | reverse complement strand
TATTCACAATTATTTGTTTTGAAGTTTAAATATTTTATTAGAGTGCATAACAAAGGTAATTATATAAATTAAATACCATAGAAAATCTCTATCAGTCATTTATTACATTTTTATTCAGTGTAGAATAACATGATATTATAATAAAATTATAATTTATATGAAACAAAAAGGAAAAAAACATGTGACAGAATTAAATTATAATAATAAACATTAGTTGTCAAATGCACGGAATACCCATGAAAATTAAAGAATCCTCTATCATTGTTAGTGTGATTGCTGTTGTTGTGCAAAATAAGACAGATGAATCACATCAGGTTTATATTTTGTTGTTTTTAACATTACACAAGCTGCACTTGAGGCATCAGTTAAATTACTCCTAAAACCGGACTTGACTAGGTTCATAACTGAAAAATAATGATTCACATGAGTAAGTAGAGGAAAATATCGAGAGTATTGCCAATGCTACATTTTTCAGACACTGAAAATTTTCAGGCAAGGAATTCCATGTTTTCAGAACTTCATTTTCTGCATTGTTCAGCATTGACCCAGCTAACCTATTTGTTTCAATACTTTCTAATTCATGTCTCAAATCGATAAATTTTTGCCTCCAAATACAGCTACTCTGTAAGTCAATCAACTGCATTTCAAAATCATACAAATTAATCTATTGGAACATATCCAATTTCAGTTCGTTTAGTTTTACCTTGTCTGCATATTTTATGAATTTTCCTGTTTCTTCGAATGACCTGAACCAAGTAAATATTAAAGAGAACTGTTCTAGGGTCGAATCAATAACTGATAAGAATTGTATCTGGAATCTGTGAACATCTGGTATTTGATCTCCAAGATTAGTTAGTTATTTTTGGAGATTCGGAAAATTTTTTAACTTGCCAGTGTTGATATCATGTTTAAATACTCCTAATTTGATTTCAAAAGCTCTTATGAGGTCAAACATAACATCAACCATTTTTCCAAGTCCTTGTAATTTTATATTTAAATCATTTAAGTGCTGGGAAAAATCTGTAAAAAACATTAATCTGCAAATCCACAAGATGTCATACAATTCTTGAAATGACAGTTTCTCATCCATCATGAACATACGAACTTCCTCAAAACATTCAACAAATCTTTGAAGAACGCAACCTCTGCTAAGCCAGCAAACATTGTTGTACATGAGTAATCCTTTGTATACTGAATTTACCTCACTCAGTAGATTTTGGAATTGTCTTTTATTCAACGGACACGCTGAAATAAAATTAACCACTTTGGTTACAGTTTTAAGAACTTCTTCGAGTTCTTTAAGCCCGGATTTTGCGCACAAAGTTTCCTGATGTATAATGCAATGAAACTCCAGAACTGGATGCCCAACATGTTTTGTAAACAAAGATACAAAACCTGCTTCCTTACCAACCATACTTGGTGCACCATCTGCTGTCACAGATACCACTTTTGAAAAATCAAAAATTTTAACATTTAATTTATTTATAACAGTTTTACATATTTTGGAGCCCGTAGTTCTTTCAGGTAAGGTTACCAAGTTAATCAATTCCTCATGTATCTCATCACGAAGAGAAAATCTAATAATAATGGCTATTCTAGCTGATAATGTCCTATCCGTACTCTCATCAACACAAATTGAAAAGTACTTACATGATGCAATATCTTTTGTTAGCTGTTCTGATACATTTTTTGTCATTTTCAATATCCTCTTTCACTGTATTCCTGCTCAGTGGCAAATTCTTAACCCTTTGAATAATTTTTTTCTTTTTCTAGCAAACCGTCAAACAGGAAAGGAGCAGATTCTATTAATGCTTCTTTAATATAATCTCCATCACTGAATGGTTTTCCATGTTGGGCGATAATCTTTGATATTTGAAAACTAGCTGAAACTAGGTTGGAACTTCCTGATAAAAATTTAGTTAAAACACCTGACTGGATTTTATTTTTATCAAGTACACTAGAAATATATTCTTTTTGTTCATTATCATTTTTGGTTTCACTGGAGCATCCCGCGGCTGCGTCCAGCAGTCAGAAGTCACTGCCGTGTACTCATTCAATGTATATCAAATGGTATTGGTTTCGCTGAGACGACTCGGCTGTCGCGTTTGACTGTGGATGCCCGACGTCTGCATCTCGACTGCTGCATGAGCAGTCGAGACGCAGACGTCTAGTTGGGAAGTCCAATGATATTTCTGCTTCACCATGGCACAGCGATTTTGTGGAGAGATGATGTGAAGTTATTCGAAAAAGTTAGAAACCATCCATTCATTTACAATCATCAACATAAAGACTTCAAAGATTTTCAGATTAAGGAGAACAATTGGGTTGTCATTTCCTCAGAACTTGGAAAGAATGGTAAAGTGAAAATTTTAATGAATATTTATTTACTTACAAACATTACCAATTAAGTACACAAAACAGTCAGACGCCATCAATGGCTGCTACTGAATTTAAATATACATTCATCTTGCCAATATAGCGCTCCTTCTTTGAAAAATTTTATGAATGTTTCTCTAACTTCAAAACCATCTGCTCTTGCATACCATATTCGCAGGTGGATCTATACTTGAATTGTATTCATAATGTGGCCACTGATGGTGCTCTAAATAGCCACTCCTCAGTATATTGTGCAAACAACATGCTGCAATTAACAGGTTGTTCACATGTTTCAAGTGTGACTGCAACAGGAGAGTAGAATACTCAAAAAATTTGACTCAATAGCCCAAACGCATTTTCCGTTACTCTGTGAGCATGAGGTAACCTGTAGTTGAAGATGACTTTAGATTTTTCTCCTCGAGCTGTTATTTTACAGTATGGTTTCATGCCATGTTTGTGTAATCTGAAAGCTTCATCTCCAACTATAACATAGGGAACTACCTTATTCGAACCAGGAAGTCTCTCATCTGGAGGAAATATATTTCCCGAAAGCACTTGTTTCCCCATGACAGACTTTGCAAAAATTCCACTGTCCCCCTCTTTTCCATATGACCCAACATCTATCTATTGCTATAAATTTACAGTTGGCATCAACCAAAGCAAGTAATACAACAGAAAAGTACTCCTTATAATTAAAAAACATATACGGCGCTCTTCTTTGTCTTCCCATCTGCAACTTAGTCACATCAATTTTAGTTGTTATTTGGACCCTGTAATCTAAACTCACCGTGAAATTGCCCTTAGTGCCTTCCCAGCTCTGCGTGCCGAAATAATTGCTCGGTGTGCCACTTTGGGCACGTGTGCCATAGGTTCGCCACCCCCGTCCTAGAGGCACAAGGATGATTCAACATATGCAAATCAATAATGTAATACTCCACATAAGCAAAATAAAAGATAAAAACCATATGATTATATCAACAGATGCAGAAAAAACACTTGACAAGATATAACATCCACTTATGATCAAAACACTGAATAAAACAAGAATTAAATAAAAGTAACTTAACATAATAAAAGCCATATATGACAAATCCTCAGCTAATATTATACTGAACAGGGAAAAGCTGAAGTCTGTTCTCCTAAAATCAGGAACAAGACAGGGATGCCCTCTCTCACCACTGCTATTCAACATAAGGCTGGAAGTTCTAGCAAGAGCCATCAGACAAGAGAAAGGAATAAAAGATATGCAAATTGGGAGAGAAGTCAAACTGTCACTCTTTGCAGATGAGATGATTCTCTGTGTATAAAATACTGAATATTCCACCAGAAAACTATTAGAAACAATATACAAATACAGTGAAGTTGAGGATACAAACTCAGTGTACAAAAATCATCTGCATTTTTATATGCCAACATTGGAAAAGGAAATGAAAAAATTAATACCTTTTGCAATCCAACAAAAATAATAAAATACCTAGGAATAAACTTAACAAAGAATGTGAAGGTCTTATAGACTGAAAACTGTAAGACATTATTTAAAAAAAAAAAAATTGAAGAGGACAAAGAAATTGAAAGATATTGCACAGATTCCAAGAATCAATATAGTTTAAATGGCCATATTACTGAAAGATATATACAAATTTAATGCAATTCACATCAAAATCCCCCAGACATTCTTTCAAAAAATAGATTTAAAAAATAACACATCAGATTTATATGAACCACAAGGCACCACGTATCGCTAAAGCAATCCTACAAAAAATAAATGAATGGGGAAGCCGGGATGGCTCAGTGGGTTAAGCGCTCACTTTGCAGCCCTGGGGACCGAGGATCGAATCCCGGCCCTGGCCCATGCGGAACCATATGCTGAACTGGGGAGTGCCCCCAGTTCAGCTCTCACTGGGGTGAGACCCCGGCCCAGTTCCTGTCCTGTGCAGCCCCGTGCCCACCTGTGGAATGAAACTATGTGGAAAAACCAATGATTTGCAACTATGGCGACTGCTCTGAGCCCTCCCCCTTCTCTCTGTCTCTGTCTATGTATCTCTCTCTCTGTCAAAAACAATCAAAATAAATCTTAAAAAAAAAAACTATAAAAGAAAAACTGGAAATTTGTGCTTCTTAATTTTATTTTCCCATTTTACTCATTACTGAACCCCCTCCATCTAGCAACTATCAGTTTGCTCTCTGTGTCATAAGTTTGTTTTTGTTTTGCTTTGTTCATTTGTTTTGTTTTATAGATTTCACAAAAAAGTGAAATTATATGTTGTCTTTTACCGTTTGATTTTTTTTCAATTCCATTATGTGCATGTGTGTGTGTGTTCCAGAAAGTATCCATCCAGCTATATTCTTATTATATTGACAATGGGTGGATTTTTTTTTTCTGGGCAGCATGCACACACACACACACACACACACACACACACACACACGTGAGGGTTTTGTGGAAAGTATCTAGCTATGTAATATAAAAAATAGAAGCATTTATGGCTAGTTTTCTTTCTGGACATCCTGCATATATGACATCTTTATCCATTCACCTGTAGGTGGCCACATAAGTAGCTTCTATATATTGCCTATTGCAAATAATACTGCAATGAATACAGGAATGAATATCTTTTTAAATTAGTATTTTAGTTTTCTTCAGATAAATACCCAGAAATGAAACTGCTATGTCATATGTAGTTCTATTTTTAATTTTTGGAGAAAATTTTCTACTGTTTTCTATAGCTACTGTGCCAGTTTACATGCCCAACAACAGTAAACAACAGTTCCCTTTCTCACATCCTTGCCAACCCTTATTTGCTGTCTTTTTCATAAAAGCAAATCTGATAGATGTGACTTGATGTACATATCTCATTGTGGTTTTGGTGTGCATTTCCCTGAAGGTTAGTACAGTTGAGCATCTTTTCATGTGTCTGTTGGCCGTGTGTATATCCTCTTTGGAGAAATGTTTATTCAGATTGTTGATGTTAGAACATCCAAACCTTGTCCATGTCTTGGAATAGCTATCAACCTCTGATGTTAGTGGCTTGTCAATGTTGAAGAGTCTTTGTTGTCCATTGTAGTTATAGGTGAGTGTCAGAGACAAGAGTAGATGTCCATTCATAATTAGGCATTTGATAAGGTCCCTTCTAAGTAGGTTGAAGTCTTTTATTTTAATTGTTTTTGACAGAGACAGAGACAGGGAGAGGGGGAAGGCCCATATCAATCTCCATAGTTGTGTCATCAGTTTTCACCATGGTTTCATTCCACATCAGTGGGCGGGCGCTGTGCAGAGCAGGAACCAGGCCAGGGGCCTCCTGCATAGGAGGCATGCCCCTGTGAGCTAGAAGCTGAACCGGCAACCTCCCACATGGGAAGTTTACCCTGGCAAGAACCGAACTGGGGTGATACCCCAGTTCAGCATATGGGTCTGCATGGGCCACAGCCTAGATTCAGTCCTCGAACCTCGGGGTTACAAAGCGAGTGCTTAACCTGCTGAGCCATCCTGATTTCCCTGGTGTCTTTTACTTGATGTCCTTTGAAAAAAAATCTCCAGGTGGCAGTCAATGATCTCTAAATCTTTTTCTCCTGGGAGCTCACCAAGTTCACTAAATGTGAAAATGGTAGCTCTGATGGAGCACAATGGGCACTTGCTTGTACCTATCACTGGTTTAGGTTTGCAGGGTGGTTATGGATGGGGTTCTATGGAATCCTGTTGACTGTGCCAAGTAAATGGCAAGGTAAGTACATCCAAATCTATAGAGAATTTTTATATGACTTGACTTGAACCAAAACTGATGACAACTACCAGGAAGCAAGATCTAACATGCTCCGTAATATTAATATTTCTGACATATATTCTATTTAAAGTTTCTTTAACACTTCTTATAATACTTACTGGCTTGGTGGTGATGAACTCCTTTGGCTTTTTTTGTTGTTGTTCTGGGATGGCATGATTTGATTTTTTTTTTTTTTTTGCTTTTTAATTTCTTTTTAACATGTATTATTTTTACACTCAAACTCTCAACTCTGGCTTTATTCAAGTCCTTGACATTTGTAGAATGTGACTTAACTTTCCCTGATGCTCAGGAAAGGCTGTGGCAGCATCTTCCCCAGCAGTGAGAGCAAGGCTCCTGGTACTTACAAGACACATCCCCAAATGTTTAACTCATGAAGTCAGCAGCCCAGCTGTGGACACCCCTGTGGTGATTTGAGCTGAGAGATGTGCAGGGGCATGATAGTCTTTCTGCTCTCCTTCACCACTGGTGCTCCCATATCTAGTGCAGTCTTCCCCATGCCACTTTCACTTGTTTACGTTCATGTTTATGGCTCCTTTGCACCCTTCTAGATCGATAAATGAGGCCAGATGTGAATTAAGGCTGGTGAATCCATTTAGAAACACATCATTTCAAGGTTCCTTTCTAGCTGTTGCAGCCTTCAGGGTATACTTGGTCATCTCTATAACTCTGCTTTTGACTGGGAATAACCTCCTCTGTCCTGCACTTGCCCAAATCTGACCCATGCCTTCTAGGCACTTAATGTACAATTCTTGAAATTTCCCAATAGCCACCTTCTTTTCGCAGCTTTTTGTGACAACTCATTAGCAATAGCAGTGGACCCACTCTTAGTGCTTGCCTGTTTGCCTGTTTAGAATCTCCAAGAAGGGCCACTTGTTTTATTTTTAATTTTGTTTCCTCTTGTGAATTCAGCTTTTCCTGTCTTAGTTATATTGACTTGAAAACAAGGGTCATATCCTGAACAACAGCTAGTCCAGATCTTTGTGAAGAGTACGTAGTCTATGAATCTATTAAATTAAATTGAATTATATACAATAAAAACAAGGGCACACATTAGTTCTCGCATTGAAATCCTGGACAAGATGTCACAATTACTTTTGCTCAGTTGGTTATTTCTAACACTTCTTAATCAACAGACAGAAACCTATTAATTATACAGATTGGTTTTTGTTTGTTTGTTTGTTTGTTTGTCATGTGTCAGATTGTTTTTGCAGCTTGCAAAGCAGAGACTACATGGCACCTGTCTTTGCTCTGATATGAGTGGCCAGTATTCTTTAGGGATAGTAGTTGGAGTGGCAGCCAAGATCAGAGATGGTTCAGGTACACTCAGAAGGAGCCATCAACCAAAACTGTTTGCAGGGGCTTCCAATCACTAGTCCTAGCAAGGATCCTTCCTGCCCTCTCTTATACTATAGTTGAAATGAAAATTGTTACTTAGATTATAATGAACATCCTAAGACTGAGAAGTTTTTCCTTAATTATATGACATAGCTGCACTGAGATTGGCTTTAAAAGTTCTTCTTTTCTGTGTTGATGATAATATGTCATTTGAAACACATATATAGTTGAATCTCTAGAAAACAGTGATGAAGTAATTTTTCTAAAAAAGCTAAATTAAATAGGACTTAAAGTATGGGTCCTGTTTTTTTTATATTTTAGTTGGGTGTGCATCAAGAATATCTACCACACTTTTACTCTGTACTTGTTTCTTCTGGTAAGTCTTATTTTGGCAGTTGAATATGCAAAACTCCAAAGAGTATCTTGGGTTGTTATTCATTTTCTACATGAGTGTGTCCTTACTTTCCCAGGCAGATGCCCTAGCTTATACTCTGGTCAGTTTTACAGTATTTGACATATTTTTCTTGGCTGAATGAATAAATAAATAAAGATTGTCTGAGAAATGCACACTTAGCAGTTTAAAGCCATTCTGACATGTGGTTCTAACAACCTTTGAATAATATAAATAAAGCAAGAATAAAATGCTGACCTCTTACTGTGGATCAAAACTGAGACACTGACATGGAGTACTTCATCTTCACAGGACTGGTGGGAATGGGACGTCCTCTGCAAAGTGCAAAACTAACATCTTAGAAATATGTGCACTAAGACTCATTTACATGTACCTGTGGCTCTTGCTTCTTCAGAACTGTTTCATCTTGAACAGTATTTCAAAACCCAATTACTTCATTTTATTATGTTTTTGTTAATACCACTATCTCTAGGAGTTTTGCCAAAAATCCTAATGGACAGTTTGAATGACAACCCAGGTGCCTCATTCTGATTACAGAGTCTTTGTTGTTTCCATCCTTCATGATGAGGGCTTTTTCTGCTGCTTCTATATCCCATTGCTCCTCTTACAACTATCATACCCTGAAAGGATTCAAAAATTTAACCTCTGATATTTAATGCCTGCAAGGTAAAACAAAAAATTAGAGATGTTATCTGAATACTTCATTCAAGCCTCAAATTGAAAAAGAATTCTAAAATATCCGAATCATTAAACTTCCAAGTTTCTATTTGTCCGGTGTGTAGGCAGCTTGTCTTTTAACAAATTTAAATAGCAGTGAGTGCTCTTGAATATATTACCATATTATTGAGATCTACAACTTCTAGGCATTGGCTTAAGGAGCAAAAAAATTTCTAGCCAGATGAAAATCATCTGGTTTTATCTTCTGGCAATTGCTATATTTCAATCACAAGACATTCTAATTAATTTGTGTTGAGGGGGTTCCTAAGATGGTAGTGTGAAAAATGATCCCTGAAACCTCACCAGAAAGGAACAATTGAACAACTGGGATACCACAGAGAAAATTCTGAGACAGAACCTCAGTTGAGAGATTCATGCATTGCAAGAAAATACCTGAAGGTCAGAGAAAGAAGGGCGAGTTGGAGAGGTGGGGAGTGAACAGTGTAGAGCCAGAGCTGTTGAAAGCAACCTGGAACTGACAGAAAAAGGAGAGAGATGGGGTCTGGAGGCACAGGCTGAAGCAGGGCATGATCTTAGATGGGCTAGAGGCCAAGAGCCAACAAGAGCAGAGGCCCCATGAGGCCACTGACAAATAAAGAGCTGAATCCAGTGGCAGCATGCTGGGGGCACAGTCATAACACCCCTTTCTCTCTGTCTCTGTCTTTCTCAAAAACAATAAAATAAATATTTAAAAAATTTTTAAAAATAAATAAATGGGACTATATCAAACTAAAAAGCTTCTGCACAGCAAAAGGAACCACCAACAGGGAAGCTGGGATGGCTCAGAGGGTTAAGCACTCACTTTGCAGCCCCGGAGCCCGAGGATCAAATCCCAGCCCCGGCCCATGCAGACCCATATGCTAAACTGGGATGTGCCCCCAGTTCAGTTCTTGCCGGGGCCCATGCGGGAAGTTCCCAGCCCAGTTTCTGCACTGCACAGCCCTGTGGAGTGAAACTATAAGGAAAACTAATGCTATCGACTATGGAGACTGCTCTGGGCCCTCCCCCTTCTCTCTGTCTCTCTGTCTGTCTCTCTCTCAAAAAAAAACAATAAAAATAAATCTTTAAAAAGAAACCACCAACAAAACAAAGCAACAAGCAAACAAATGGGAGAAAATATTTGCAAACAACACCTGTGACAAGGGGATAATATCTAAAATATATAAAGAACTCATACAATTTAATAACAAAAAATAATCCAATTAAAAATTGGGCAGAGGACCTAAACAAACACTTCACTCATGATGATATACAAATGGCCAACTAATATGAGAAAATGTTCAACTTCATTAGCTATTAGGGAGATGCAAATCAAAACCACAATGAGATACCACTTCACACCCATTAAAATGGCTATTATCAACAAGACAAGAAATAACAAGTGCTGGAGAAAATGTAGAGAAAAAAAACCTTCTTACATTGTTGGTGGGAATGCAAATTGGTACAAACATTATGGAAGACAGTGTGGAGGTTCCTCAGATTATTGGAAATTGAGCTACAATATGACTCAGAAATCCCCTTGCTTGGTGTCTACCCCCCCAAAAAAAATTGAAAACCTTATCCACAAAGACATATGTACCCCAAAGTTCATCTCAGTGCTCTTCACAGTGGCCAAGTCATGCAAACAACCAAAATGCTTTATGACACCTGACTGGATGAAGAAGCTGTGCTACATATATACAATGGAATATTACTAAGCTAGAAGAAAAGATGAAATACTGCCATTTGTGACAACATGGATGGACATTGAGATCATCATCCTAAGATAAATAAGCAAGACAGAAAAAAACAAGAACCATATGTGAGATATAAAACTGAACACAACAAAGAAACAAGAACTCATGGACACAGTCAACAGTTTAGTGGTTGCCTGAGGGTAAGAGGGAGGACAGTGAGATGGGAGGGAAGGGGAGCCAAGCATATGTTGATGGATAGAAAACTGATACTAGGTGGTTAACACATAATGCAACACATAGATGATGTACTATAGAATTGTACACCTAGAATCACTTGTACGTAATACTGTCTTTTGTTTATCATCAACAAGCTCTGGTGATGGACCAAGCATCCGAGAAAAAGACACAGGCTATGAGAAAGTCATTCCCCTTCTTTAATCTATATAACTAAAAATATTCTCTAAAATCTTTAGCAGAATGTATCTTTTGTTCACAAGTACAAAGGTTCCAAGCTGCCTCAATTGACTGTCCCTTCTCTTTAGTTCTTAAAAATAAAAAAAAATTAAGTGGTATGATAAATTTCAAAAAGAACTTTCCATGAAAGATGTTCAAAAATTTCAACAGCTAGTATCACATAACCATGTTTAAAAGACGTAGCTAAGTGTTTCTCTTTTCTTAATGGTCTTTTAGAACCAAGCAACACCTTGGCCTGAAATGAGTCCTATTCTTGGGAAGTCAAGTAGGTAACCCAGATGTCTGAATAAATGCAGATTGAATACTCACTCCTAGTCCACCAGGGCTGAATAACAGATCCTGTTCTGTTTTTAAAATAAAATTCTTTCTTTCTTTTATCATTTCCATGAATAATTGATAATAGAGTAATATTAATAGAGTAATACCCACAAATTACCTGATTTTCTTGTTTTGATCATTAGGATATCTTGATATTATTGGTATTTTCCACAAGGGACTATAACATTCTTAGACACTTGCCCATTTAGTTATGGTTCACTTAAAAAGCAATGTTTTGCCTCTGCTCTTGCATAATTTCTCTCTTCAGTACATGTTAAGATTTTAATGGAGATGTTAGAGGGTTAATTTTCTCCTCATTTCAACTGTCCCAGTCTTTATATTCTAAACCATTGAAAATAGGCTTAATTTTATTTTAATAGCACCAGTCTTTTTTGTTTCCTTCTTCCAACAGACATCTCTTTATTTAAACCATGTCTACTAATGTTTCTACTATATTCTGGGTGCTGAGATGTTACAACCTGTTGTGACTAAGAGAATGGGTGACAGCTAGAATCAGAACTGAGTAACATGGGCTAAAGATATTACAGGAATGGGCACAGTGATGAAAGCAAAGGAGTTTAGGAAAGAATTGTTATCTGTAACCCTATCTGAGGTAGGAACTGACTTTGTCACTTCTCAAAGGAGGTAGAGATGTGAAACAGAAAGAAAGAGAGAGAAACCAAATGAATGTATGAGTGCATTGCCAAGCACTACTTATTTTTACTCTTCATCACTGCTCTAAGTTACCTTCCAAAAATGGCCTCCGGTATTAACATTGAATTTGTGTCAGAAATGGGTGTGTTCACCTGGGGCATTTGGATAACAGAATGAAAGTGCTGCTGCTGCTGGTTCTGTTCTGTGTATCGATAATAGATCATTGTGGTTCGTGTTTATGATTGGCACCTTTGTTAGAGCTGCCATCCAAGATGGCCCATTCCTCTGTCCTGTAGATCAGGGGTGGCCAACTTTTCTGTATATAAGATCTACTTTTTATCTTAAAAGTGTGTCGTGATCGACTTGTTGTCATAGGCGTAGTCTAAGGGGGAAGAAGGGGTGTGAAATGCGTACTATGTTTATACACTGTGTTTCAGTATGGGTAGATAAGTAAAATATATGTTCAAAACTATTTTTTATTTTTTAAATCACTTATTAAGTTTTCGAGATATAGGCTCATGAAGAAAATAAATTTCCAAACCTAACTTTTGATAGCAGCATTCCGTACATGCGGTACCTAAAAAATTCGATTTTCCGA
>PVKE010046215.1:0-12340 GCA_004027555.1 Craseonycteris thonglongyai | reverse complement strand
TAATAAAGAGTAAGTATAAAACAAAACAAAACCACAGCAAATATCATACTCAAAGGTGAAATAATATTTTCCTCTAAGATGAGGATAGAGACACAGATTCCTTCTATCAATACCTACTTAACATTGTACTATATTTCCAAGCCAGTGCAATAGGCAAGGAATAAAAAAGGTATAAGTTACCACAGTAATAATCAATTCAAGTAAGGAGTATTAATAGATGCTGAAATCATTGGGTAAAAGATTGTTGGAAGAGACAGTATATTCACACAGTGTTAAAATATTGATGCATAGATTCACTTAATTATAAAAGAAAAAGTTTGCAATGGGGAAATTGGGCAAACACCATCTTAAGCAAATGATCAGAATTCACCTCACTAATAAGTCCAAATGCCATCATATGCCTCCTGTCGTGATGCCTGAAAGATACACATTATCACATAAAAATCGTTCTGCCAAGAATCTTGATTCTGAATATAAGCATCAGGAATCCATCATAGGATTCCATATTAAATGCTATTCTGCTTATCAAATGGTCTTTACAGTTGTGAACATTATGAAAGACAATAATCAAAGGCTGGAAAACTTCTAAAGAATTTAGAGATGAAGTGTCATAATGTATGAAACATACAACTTAACTCAAATGATGCAGCAAAATATACACACAATTGTACTTATCTGTCTACCTATCTGAAAGAGAGAAACAAAAAGTGTGTACAAAAAAAAAAAAAGCAAAAAACATTAAGAATTGGAGGACAGAGGCCAAAGGTCAGCAAACTAATCCTCAGATCAAACTGACTGAAACCTGTTTGGCTAGTAAAGTTCTATTGGAACACAGCCCGGCTCATTCATTTACACATTATATATTGTGGCTTTCACTTGATAATGGCAGTATTGAGTAGTTACAACAGAGACTGTCTAGCCCATAAAGCCTAAAATATTTATTCTCTGGCCTTTTGTCATAAAAATTTGTCACCCCCTGATCACATGAAGAATGCCAGAGGAGGCATTCTTTAAGATGGCTCCCAGTAATGCCTGACTCCTGATATTTATGACCTCCTGCAATCTTCCACCCTGGACGGTAGGCTGGTCTTATTGCTTGCTTCTGACACGTGGAATACAGAAGTAATGATGTCATTTCTACAATTAGGTTATAAAAAGACTGGCTTCCAGGTAACCTCCCTCTTTCACCTTTTGCTCACTCACTGTAAGTCAGTGATGTCCAACTTTTTGGCTTCCCTGGGCTACATGTAAATACACTAACACTAACAATAGCTGATGAACTTTAAAAAAGGTCGCAAAAAAAATCTCATAGTATCTTAAGAATTTGTGCTAGGCCTCATTGTAAGTCATGCTGGGCTGCAGGTTGGACATGCCTGCTACGTGAAGCCAGCTGCTATATTGTAAGCAACCCTTTAGAGCAACCCACATGATATGGTGAGGAACCAGAGCTTCAGTCCACCTCGAGGAGCTGACAACTGCCAACAATCACGTGAGTGAGCTTCAAAACAGAATTTCCAACATCAGTCAAGTTTTGAGATAACTGTAGCCCTGGCCAAAGCTTAACTACAATCTCATGAAAGATCGTAAATCAGAGTCACCCAACTAAATGACATGTAAATTCTTCACCCACATAAGCTATGAGATAATAAATGTTGTTGTTTTAAGCTAGTAGTTTTGGGAAAATTTGTTATGAAGCAATATGTAACCATATTTCTACAAATCAATACGATAAAGTTAGAAGAATGGGCAAAAATGGACAAAAGATTTGCAAAGAGAGTGTTCAGTGGCCAGTAAATAAATGTTTAAAAGCCCAACTTCATTAGCAATCAGGATAATGCAGTTTAAAGCCATAAAGAGCTATCACTGTCTAGTCAGCAGTATAGGTAATATTGTTAAAAACTAATTATAATACCAATGTTGGTGACAATATGGAGCTACTAGAATTCTTATTCATGGCTGGTGGGGGTGCAAATTTGTGCAACTGCTCTGAGAAACTGCTTGGCAGTATCTACTGAAGAAGAATATGCGGATACTCTATGACTCCTCGGTAAATGCATGTATAGCTATTAGAAGTGTGTAGACCTACAGAGAGCGAGAGAGAGAGAGAGAAGCAAAAAGACAAAACAGGCCAAACATGCATCAAAATTGACCCCCCCAAAATCAACATTCTAGGCTATTATTGAAAGGAAGTTTCAATAAACACCAAGGAATTAATATATACAGGACAGATTCTCTGATCACAATACAATAAAACCAGAATTCAAGAAAAGATAGCCAATATTCCTCCCCCCCCAATCCCCACTATATATTTGTAATAAAAGAGAAAGAAATCTTTAAATAATTCATTGACCAAGAAAAAAATCAAAGATAAATTAGAAAGACATTTTGAACCCAATGACAGTGATGGCTCTCCGTATCATAGTTTCCAAGATGCAACTAAGATGGAACTTGGAAGTTTATCATGTTAGACACATTTATTAAAAAAGAAAAAAAAAATTTTAATTCAATAATGTAAGTGCTCAACATAAAAAGTAAGAAAAAGTTTAGGAGAGTAAACCCAATGTAAACAGAAAAAAGGTTACAACTTAAGATCCGAATTTAATGAAAAAGGAAACAAAAGCAATTAAAAACAACTAATTAATCAAGTTTAATTAATTAAATTTAATAATTTTTTAAAATTTATTTTTATTGTTTTTTGTTTTTTGTTTTACAGAGACAGAGAGAGACAGAAAGAAGGGGGAGGGCCCAGAGCAGTCTCCATAGTTGACAGCATTAGTTTTCCATATAGTTTCACTCCACAGGTGGGCACAGGGCTGTGCGGGCAGGAACTGGGCCGGGAGCCTCCCGCATAGGCCCCTGCAAGAACTGAACTGGGGGCACACCCCAGTTCAGCATGTGGGTCCACATGGGCCAGGGCTTGGATTCTATCCTCAGTTTCCGGGGCTGCAAAGCAAGTGCTTAACCCACTGAGCCATCCCAGCTTCCCTAAATTTAATAATTTTACTCCTCCTGAAACAAAGATCTTCAAATACTTGAGTCTTGTCCTTTCCATTTTTTCATATTGTTGTCTAGTATGTTGTCACCTTGCTTATAAACAAATCCCCACTGAATCAATGCTTATTTAGAATTACCGATGTTATCAATTTCTTTGCTTACTTTTGCTTCTTGCTTTCACTTTTTCCTTTTGCATTTGATTTTATTTTTACTGGAATACATCCCTTAGTAGTTATTTAAGCTCTGTCTGTAAACTCAGTCCTTTTGTGTGTGAACCTGAACATGCCTTCATTTCAGCCTTGGTCTTGGATGATGGGATACTTGGGAATGGAACTCTGTTATTTCTCCCAGTCTTCTAAGTACTGTTCTCCCTCACGAAGAGTCCACTATTAGTTCAATTATCATCACATCTTTAGAAAGTGTCTCTCTACAACAAGTGCATTGGGAGAACAGGGTGATAGTGTACAAGCAAAAAATTATTCTATAAATCTCTTGGTTATCCAAACCCCCTCTGTGAAGTTAGTTTTTCCCGTCAGGTAATATCTCAGGAAAGTACCATGACGTTTTCCATCATTCTCACTTGTAATAAGATTTTCTGATTACTCTAAATTAATAAAAAAGAAAGTCTCATTTCAGTAAATAAAATGCTAATAAACCATTGGAAATTTATTAAAAGTTAGAGCCCTCCAACCAGGGCCTTCTTTGCACTAGAAGCTTGCAGAAGGAAAAGGGAAGGGGTGACGTATCTTTTCCCTCCATACACGTCCTTAATTCTTGCCCCTGCTTCCTGCTTTCTAGATGTTTGAGGTGCAGTAGGGGTCCCAGTGCTAGTTCGCTGGGACAGGAGGAAAGTCTGGCAACCAATGTGTCCCTTTATTGATTGTGTCCCGATCTGGTTTGCATGCATTCTGGGATTTGTGGGTTTCAATGGTGTTCCTTTTACGGGGCAGGTTGGGTTTTTGAGCCCCTAAAAGATGTAAATGAGACGCCACGTTGCAGTTCTGACAAAGGCAACATACTCGTTAACCTCTTGCAACCTGCCCTAAACCTGCCGCCCCTAACAGCTTATCACACAGCTGTTTGTTGCTGGGTTCCCCTCAATGGGCAGGCTCCCATCCTGGTCAGGTTGCCTTCAAGACAGTTCCAGTTCAAGAGTCCACAGTGTCTCTTCAGCCCTTCGGACATGATGTGGGATCCCCAAGCCAAGTGGAAACGTGACCTAATTTCCTGTTCCTTCCTCCTCCTCTGGCCCTGCAAGTGCTCACAGCCAAAGCCTTTCATTTACACCAAATCTTCTTGAGACTGAGTAGAAAAGCCAGTGCCTTGTATTTTTGCAAATCCTTGTGGGCAATATTAGACTCTCCAAGTAATCCTCGCAAAGCCCCTTTAGACTTAAGATGAGGGTACTTCTCCTCCCCCATCACCCACACTGAGAGGTGAGGCAATGGAAAAATGCCATCACCATTTGCTCCTGTTTCCTCTTCAACTCAAACCTGTCTACTCTTGAAATGGATTTGGGCTCTGTCATGGCTTTTAACACTGCCTTCCTACATCCTGCATCAGTAATTTAGCATCTCTCTTCGTAATTAGGGAATACTTGCTTCTTATTATTTTGTTATTGGCCTTCAGTGGCCGCTGCATGCATTAAGACAGAAAGCGTCCCATTTTATTTCTTTTTTTTTTTTCTTTCTGTTTTTAAGATTATTTATTTATTTAGGTATGCTGCAGTTTTATTCCAACGTATTTAGGTGTCGATTTATTTGCATTTATTTTGTTCATAGTTTAGTATGCATCTGCATGTCTTTCTTTGATTTGAGAAATATCCATTTATTATCTCTTCAATATTGCCTCTCTCTGGAACTCCTATTAGGCATATGCTGGGCCTTCTAAACCAACCTTCTGTATTTATTAACCTTCTCATTTTTCATCTCTTTAACTTTAGGAGTAACCCCACCTCCCCACACTCCCCATCCCCCAATATCTTGTTCTCTTAAGATGAATTTCCTTCGTCTATCTACCAGTACATCACTTCTCCATTTGTATGTATCATACCGCCTAGTTACTTACCTACCGAGTTTTTATTTTAACTTTTTCATTATCTGAAGTTCTATTTGGTTCTTTTAAAAACTCACTTTTAACTCACAGTGTCCTATCCTTCCATGCATTCTTTGTTTTTGCTTTTGTCTCTTTAATAATTTTACATATACTTATAGCATTTTCCAATTATTTCTTAACGTCCAGTACCTGGAGTGCTACCTGTTAAACTATTGACTCTTCCTCACATGGCTTGTTTCTTTGTGTAGTATGTAATGTCTTCCTGGTAGCTTACATTGAGTTTTCCTCCCGCCCCCCAAAGTATCCATTATCCCTGAGGATGGAACCTCCCTATGGGGCCATTTACATTTCCTTCTGTCAGAGCCCCTGAGTTTTCATGGACTGTGAACTCATTTTACGTTTACTTCTAAACTTCATGTTCCTTTTTATACTGTGGACAATATAATAAAAATGTGGACTTCCCAGCTGCATGTGACATGGGTTTGGAATTTTGTTTTCTCCCTCTAATTTAGATTTGCTCACTCATTTACAAATATCTCTGTTTGCCATTGCTCTAAACAGACAACCTTCCTTTTAGCTTTCTGGGTTGTTGGACAAGGATTTTCTGGTCCCTTTTACATACCAGGCAAACCTCCAACATTCCCAGCTTTAATGAGGAGATGCATTCCAAGCTCCTTCCCTGCACAGGTCCAACTTTATATATCGAGTTCCCGTGTAGACATTAAAATCCTGCCTACTTCTTAGGGTCTATATTTGGGTCTCATAGTCCTTGGGGCTTTAGTTCTTCAGTTTCTTCTTATGACTCTCAACATGGGTTTTTTTCTCTGTTCTAGCACCTAGACATTTTTCCCTTTCTGTCAAGCCAAGCAATATGTTACATTTAATTGTTGATATTTCTATATGATTTAGTACCATATAGAAGTTAAAAAGTGTGAAATCAGACCATCTAGATTCAAACCCCAGCTCTGCCGCTTATTAGCCAGGTGACCATGAACAAGTTCCTTATCCTCTTTAAACATCAGTTACCTCATTCGTAAAATGTGAGTAATAATAATACCGACCTCATATGAAGAGAAAGAGGTTTAAATAAGTGGGGTACCTAGAGCAGTATGAGGTACATGTTAAAAGTTTCATAAGTTATTAGCTATTCTTGTTTTTCTTCTGATCATCATCACCATTATCCTCTCATGCATTCCCATGTGTTTTACCAAAAGCAGACTTTTTTTAACTGGAAAGGCTACAATATATTTTCTTTTTAATCCCAAAACAGTATCACCCTGCCATCTGTCACACTAAACAAGTCTCCCGTATCTCTAACTCGCATAAGCTTAGAGGATGCAAATAAACTTTACATTTAGCCTGTGTAAACTATAATTGGGAAGAGTGGTGTGTTTCAAGGGTTATGTATTTATGAACTAAATAAATAATTTTTATCTTCCTTTATTTTTTTGAATTATCTGAATCATAGCTTCCTCCCCCATCAGGGCAAATAATTAAAAAAAGAAAGTTGGATATTCGTGATACCACCAATGGACAGGCTATTTGAGTTGAATACCCTGTTGTGAATCCCCTAGAAACAGAGGTCCTTAGAAGGGAAGGCTTGGCAAGAATGAACGAAGTGGAGTCTAATGAGGGAGGCTTTGTAGTAGAGTCTAATGAATGACTCCTTGACATTCGCTGATCTCTGACATGACAAGCATATGGTGTTTATCAATAAATAAAAGGATATAATTACGCTGAGGCTCAAGCTTTCGGGGCTTGGTAACATTTGGTAAGCTGGAAAGCTGTCTGCCCTGTTCTTTATCCTGACAGGTGGAATCAAATAAAATGTCTCCATAAAAATCTATTCATAGTATATGAGTCTTCAGTTGTCTTTAGTTTCCCCAAAGAAGCAGTAGGTCGTGCTCTCATTTGTCCCCATAGGTGTACGTTAATATATTATTTAAATGACACGTCAGGGGAATCACAATCAGTCTTTAGAGCTTTCTTACAAACATCTCTGGCCCAAAGATCAGGGCTTTTCATGACATGACTAATCATTACCAGTGTTTAACACAAGTAGCATGCTATTTTTGTTCTGTAGACTCTACTAAAGCCCTAGTGACAGACACAGCTTCGTGCCCTTCAATTCTCACCTGTGGCAAAGGTAAGAGATACATCAACAACAACAACAAAAAAACTCCAGTGGGAAGGGCAGAGGGGACAGGCTTTCTAGCTGCCCATTTTTTTCTACATTTGTCCACAGCTGCAAAAAGCACCGTCAGATACTGCTCACTCATGTGCACCAAATGGACTTGCACCTTATTTAGTGTCCACAAATTTGCCATGGTTTCTTAGGGAGGCGCCACTACAGTGACACTACTCACAAAGCCTTTAATTACGGTAAATTCTTTGCTATCACCCTTAAGTCCTTTCTATCCGTCACATCACATATTCAATCCTTAGGGAATCCTGTGGTTCAACCCTCCATCTATCTTCTTGGAAGCATAACTTTTTCATTTTACTGAAGTCCAATTTATCTGTCTTTTCTTTTGGTGCTTGTATACTTGATGTCATATCTAAGAAACTTACCTGCTCCAAGATCATGAAGATTCACTCCTATGTTTTCTTCTAAAAGTTTTATACGTTTACCTGTTATCCTTAGGGCTCTGATCCATTTTTTAGTTAACTTTTGCACATTGGGTGAAATAGAAATCCAACCCCCACCCCCCACTCACCCCCCAGCATTTTGCTATTCAGTTGTCTCAGCACATTTGTTGAAAAGACCATTGTTTTCCCATTTGATTTTCTTGGCATACTTGTCAAAAATAGATCGACTATAAATGTATTGGCTTATTCCTGAACTTCGAATTCTATTCTATTGATCTGTGTGTCTAGCTTTATGCCACTATCACGGTGTCTTCATTACAGTGTTGTAGTAAGTTTTGCAGTCAAGAAGTATGAACCTTCCTATTTTGTTGGCTTTTTTAAGATATTGTTTTGGCTATTTGGGGTCTTTTGCAATTTCATATGAATTTTAGGGACAGCTTGCTAATTTCTGCAAAATAGCTGAGATTTTTTTTTTATTTCTTTTTTCTTTTTAAAATATTTTTATTAAAATATAGGGGAAACCGGGATGGCTCAGTGGGTTAAGCGCTCGCTTTGCAGCGCCGGGGACCAGGGATCGAATCCCAGCCCCGGCCCGTGCGGACCCATATGCTGAACTGGGAGCTTCCTCAGTTCACTTCTCTGTCTGTCTCTGTATCGCTCTCTCTTGCTCTCTCTCTCTCTCAAAAATAAATAAATAAATAAAATATAGCTAACATACAATATTATATTAGTTTCAGGTGTACACCATAATTATGCAACATTTATATACCTAAAGAAGGGATTAGCGTAAGTCCAGCAACCATCTGACACCCTACCACGTTGTCACAACATTATTGAATATATTCCCTAGGCTGTACATGACATCCCCATGACTTACATGTTTTATAACGAGAAATGTGAATGTCTTTTTTCCCTTCACCTTTCCCCCCTTTCTAAAATGTTTCAGTTACACTTCACACTCAATATTATTTTATATTAGTTTCAAGTGTACAGCGTAGTGGTTGGTTAGACATTTGTATAATTTATGAAGCGATCCCCACCTGGCTCTGTACATAGTTATGACCATATTATTGAATATACTCTTCATGCTTTACTTTGCATTCCCATGACTGTTTTGTAACTATCAATTTATACTTCTTAATCTTTTCACCTTTTTTACCCAGGCCTCCAAGCCACCTCCCATCTGGCAACCTTCAACTTGTTCCCAACATCTATGAGTCCGTTTCTGTTTTGTTTGTTCATTTATTTTGTTCTTTAGATTCCACATATAAGTGACATCATATGGTATTTGTTTTATTCTGTCTGAATTATTTCACTTAGCATAACACCTTCCAGGTCCATCCATGTGGACATAAATGGTAAGATTTCATTCTTTTTTATGGCCAAGTAATATTCCATTGTACATATGTACCACTTCATCTTTATGCAATCTTATCCAGTCATCTATTACTGAACACATGGCTTGTTTCCATAGCTTGGCTATTGCAAATAATGCTGCAGTAAACACAGGATGCATATATCTTTTCATATGCATATGGCTCTCTTCAGATAAATACCCAGAAGAAAAATTGCTGGGTCATAAAGTAGTTCTATCTTTAATTTTTTGAGGAACCTCTCAACTGTTTTCCATACAGGCTGCACTAATTTGCAATCCCACCAACAATGCATGAGGGCTGCCTCTTCTCCACATCTTCACCTACACTTGTTATTCACTAATTTATTTATGGTAGCCATTCTGACAGGTGTGAGTTGATAGCTCATTGTAGCTTTAATTTGCACTTTTCCTGATGATTAGTGATACTGAGCATCTTTTCATATGTCTATTGGTCCCATGTCCCTTTTGGAGAAATGTCTATTCAGGTCTACTGCCCATTATTTAATTGATAGCTAAATGTATTTATTTTTATTTTTTATTTTTTGGTGTTCTTTATAAATTGTGTCTGTTAACCCCTTATCAGATATAGTATTAATAAATATCTTCTCCCATTCAGTAGGTTGTCTTTCCATTTTGTTAATGGTTTTCCTTGCTATTCAAAAACTTTTTAGTTTGATGTAGTCCCATTTGTTTATTTTTTCTTTTGTTTCCCTTGACCAAGGCAATATATCAGAAAAAATATTACTGAAGGCAATATCAGAGAGTTTACTGTTTATATTTTCTTCTAGGAGTTTTATGGTTTTGGGTCTTACATTTAAGTCTTTATTCCTAGTTTCTTCTTATATATAAGAAGGTAGTCTAGTCTCCTTTTTTCTGCATGTATTTGTCCAGTTTTTCCAACATCATTACTGAATGCACTGTCTTTATCCTGTTGTATATTCTTGCCTTCTTTGTCATAGACTAATTGAACATATAGGTGTAGGTTTATTTCTGGGCTCTCTATTCTGTTCCATTCATCTATGCATCTGTTCTTATGCCAATGCCATGTTTTGATTACTATGGCCTTCTTGTATTGTTTGATATAGGTATTTTTTATACCTCTCACTTAGTAAATTTTCATTTCAATTATTGTACTTTTCAAATCCAGAATTTCTATTTCATGCTTTTTAATAATTCCTATTTTTGCATTGATACTCTCTATTGGTGAGGTATCATTCTCATACTTGTTTTAGATTGGCTTCTTTCAGTTCTTTGAAAATATTTACAACAGCTGATTTTAAGTATTTGTCTAGTTATAGTAAATTCAACTTGTGGGCTTTCTCAGGGATAGTTTCTTTTGACTGTTTTTTCCCACCCCATGCATGAGCATTCTTGTTTCTTGATATGACTCATCATTTTTTGTTAGAAATTTGTTAAAATTGAATTTTAAAATAATACAATGTGGCAACTCTGGATTTCAGATACCCGTTTCCCAGTGTAGATACTGTTGTTGCTTTTGCTGCTGCTGTTTGTTTAGTGACTTGCTGAACTAATTCAGTAAAGTGTGCATCCTTTGTTTTGTATAACCACCAAAATTTCTGCCTGGTTAGCTTATTTATTATCTAACCATTGGACATTAATTTCCCATAATGCCTTGAACAAATAAGTCTTCCTGCCTTTCCCAAGAAGCTTTGTGTCCATGTTAGGATATACTCAACGCTACAATAGTTTAAAATAGTTTAAAATCCTGTTTAGTCTTTACTTCCTACTTGCATAGAACCTCAAGGTCAGTCAAAGGTGAGGAATAAAGGTCTTCTCAGGTCTTTCTGGGGCAGTGCAGTCTTGCCAACGCATGAGGCCGTGTAGATTCTAAGACTCTAACCGAGTGTTTCAACGTTCCCTATAAACATCTCATTCCCAGGCTTTTTTTTTTTTTTTAAGTTTCTTAGTCATCCTTGGTTATCATGACCTCAGGCAGCTACAGTGTTAAATAAATGCCTCTGAAAGTTTTTGGCATGTGCCCCAGGAATAAAGGCTGTTTGCATTGAGTGAGGTCAAATAAAGACAAGCTCTGTGGGTGGAGATTTTCAGGGAGCTGTCAGACAGGTCAAATAATGACAATTCTCTGTGACGGTGCTTTTTGGAGCTGCTCCAACACTGTTTTGCCTCCTCCAGTGGCTGCGAGGCTGCTATTTTTCACACCTACTGTGATTGCAAGGCTATTGGTTTTCAAGAGAATTATGAAACTGGGGAGAAGAGGGAAATCAGATAAGGTGAAATGCCACAGAGCTCACGGCTCTTACCAAGATTCACTAAGTTTCTTCAATAAACACTGCTCAATCTTTTGTAAGTATTTAATTTCCAGAATTGTGAAAACACTGATTTTGACTTTTTTTTTTTGGCCAATGTTTTCATTGTTCTTATGAGAGAACAAATGTTCAAAGGTGCTTACTTTTCCATTTCTGAAGTACTTCGCTTCTAGTGTGTTCTTAAATTAGGTGTGTAGACCCTTTCGTTCCTCTTGATCAGGAAAAATGGATCACGTTTTACAGGTTTTATCCACTTGTATTAAATCACTAAACATTTTATAGGGTTTTACACTATCGCAGGCCACTTCTCCAAATAGAATCATTTTATGTGAGACCCATCCTTTAGTTTTGACATGTGCAAACAGATAATGCTGAGCAGCATACTGATTTCCAAGTGAGGAAAAAGCAATCCTTCCTTCCTATTTTTCAGCTGCTATTTATAGTGTATTAGAATTTTATTTTTCCTGAAATCTTCATATTCTATCTCTTTCCTCCTGGTTGTACAGTTTAACAAGGTTTTGCTGAGGTAAGGTATGAAATAGCACAGGTGTAGACACCTAATTAATATTAATAAAAGAGTGACAGAAATAAGAATACTGATCCGTGTCATACACATTAATCACTTTTTAGAAAAGTGCTTCTCTGTCTTAACCCAATAAGGACTAAAATAGACTTATCTATCTTTTTAACCCATCTTGTTTATGGATCAATATGATCTGAGAATAATTCTGAAAATCCTTAAGAAATGAATTTGGACATTTAGAGGGTTTTGTGACAGAAATATCCAAGATGGTTCTAAGAAATTAAATAGGTACATTTGGATTTTTTTTTAATTTTTTTTTAATTTTATTGTTTTTGACAGAGAGAGGGAAAGAGGGAGAAAGATACAGAGACAGAGAGAGAACTGAACTGGGGGAACTCCCCAGTTCAGCACATGGGTCCGCACGGGCCGGGGCCAGGATTCGATCCTCAGTCCCTGGCGCTGCAAAGTGAGCGCTTAACCCACTGAGCCATCCCAGCTTCCCCACATTTGGATTTT
>PVKE010046214.1:0-12341 GCA_004027555.1 Craseonycteris thonglongyai | reverse complement strand
CTGGATAGTTAATTCTTGGCTGGAAATTTCTCTCTTTTAATATTTTGAAGATTGGGCTCCACTCCCTCCTGGCTTGCAGAGTTTCTGCTGAGAAGTCTGGTGACAGCCTGATAGGTTTTCCTTTGAAAGTTATGTTTTGTTTTTCCCTGGCAGCCTTGAGGATTTTTTCTTTGTCATTGAATTTTGTCATCTTCAGAACAATGTGCCTTGGAGAAGATCTGCTAGGGTCTAGGAAGTTAGGGCTTCTGATTTCCTCTTGGATTTGAGGCTGTAATTCCTTCCACATGTTAGGGGAATTTTCATCCACTATTTGTTTTAGTAGACTCTGAGAAGATTTCATTTCGCTTCCTTCTGGTACTCCTATTATTCTAATATTATTCTTTCTGGTGGAGTCAGAAAGTTCTTGTAGGGCTCTTTCATTTCTCTTGATTTTCCTTTCCCTTTCTTCTTCCCTCTGTGACATTTCCATGTTTGTATCTTCATTTTCACTCATCCTTTCCTCTAGCTGGTCAGCCCTGTTTCCTATGTTAGTCAGTTCTTTTTTTAAGCTCTCCCATGATGTCTTTCATTTCAAGGAGTTCCTTTTGGTTCTGCTCTAGCTTCTCAATTTTGTTGGTAAAGTACTCATTTTGCTCAGAACATTTCTTATTGAGGTCATTTAATTGTGTCTGGGTACTTTGCCAGCATTGAGTGAGCTCTCTGAGTGTCTTGATTAATGCAGCCCTGAATTCTGTTTCACTTAGATTTGATTCCAACTGTGCAAGATCCTTTACTAAAGACTGCCCCTGATCTTCTGGAGGGGCTTTGGATTCTGAGGTGTGCATTGTGTTTGATGTGTTCTTTTTGCTTTACGCATGAGTCTGTTTTCCCTCTGGGGGTTTGCCTATCAGATGGGCTTCTCTTTGTTTTTTCTTTTGGGCTCAGTTGTGGGAGAAGGAGATTTTGGGAGAGGGTTGGGTGAACCAGACAGTTTCTGTGTCCTGGGGCACTTCAGGTTGCTATCTTAGTTGTTAGATAGCAGGGTAGGAAAGGTGTAGCCAGGAGTGGTGGCATGTGAGTAGGAGCTAGGGTGGGCCTGAGACACAATAGCAGCTTCCTCTTTCAGCAGGGGGGCTGGTGGTTCAGTTCTGGTGGGGCGCAGGAGCTCTGGTCTTTCTCTCCTCTGCCTTGCTGACCCTCCTTCAATCATATCTGTAAGCCACACCCGCAGGGCAGCACTTGGCTGGGCTGGGGCTTGGCAAAGGCCCTGGTCGGCCACATAGTCCCGCGTGCCGGCAATGACACTGCAGCGACCCGTCAGCAGCCCAGTTGTGCACGCGGGCTTCAGCGCCCCAGAGGCCCGATGGGCGGGGTGCCAAAAGCCCAGTTGCGCACTTGCAAGCAGGCAGAAGTGCTGCAGCGGCCTGGTGGGCAAGCGCCGAAAGCCCAGTTGCGAGCTGGCAGCAGCACCGCGGTGGCCTGGTGGGCAGGGCGCTGAAAGACCGGGTGCATGCACGCAGCAGTGCCACAGCGGCCCGGTGGGCGGGGCCCCAAAAGCACTGTGTGCATGGGTCGTAGCTCAGGCGGCAGCCGCTCTAAGCTCCCGGCTCTGCTGAGACCGCCGGATTCACTCTAAGCACGTCCAATGCAGCTGTGCCCACTCCAGCCCCAGCCCTCACTCCAAGAGCCCCGTCCTCAGAAGGCGCCCCCTCACAGTCAGTCTCCTCCGTAAATCAGGGGTGCTGAGCTGCTGTGGGCTGGTGCCCTGCTCTCACCCCTCCCGCCGGGAAGTGCCGCCGCCCTGCCCCACAGTCCCTGCTCCACTTTAGGCTCTGTGATCTGATTAGGGCACTGTGTGCTGTCCCTTGAGTTCGGATGTTAAATTGTCCACAGTCTTGTGGGGCTTCCACGCTCCCTAGGTCTCGGCTTCCAGCCTGCCCTCGATCCAGCTCCACTGTGACCGTAGTCCCCCAATCCCCCTTTGTGTTTGCCAGCCCCGGGCCGCGCTCCGAGTCTCTGTCCCTGAACCGCTGCTTCCCTTTCCCTCGCCCGCTCTCCCCTTTTTTCTCTAACCTTTGTGTGTTGTTCCGTGTTGTGTGGTTCTCTTAGTTGAGGTTTCTTCTCAGGGTTTCCCCTGTGGATTCCCCTCTGTTCACAAGGCCCTTCCCAGGCAGTTATCGGCGCACTCCTCTCATGCCGCCATCTTGGATCTCCATCCCTTTATTCTTATAAAATCATTCTTTTAACATTTTGGAAACCATACTTTAAGAAGTCTAAAACTTTAGGAATTTTTAGTCAATGATAAATATTTTTCTCAAACATAATGTTTTCTTTTTTTCTTCTTTAGAATCTATTTGACTGAGGTGCCCAAGCATCCTTGGCATGCCAGACCCCTTAGAAGAGTTAGAGCTGTATTTGTTCTTTATGCTTAATAGTCACCACTTAGAATACTATATGCCATCTTCTCTTAAGACAGTATGCTAAACAGAAAAAAGAATGTTTGTGTTTATTTAGAAATAACCATATTCTTTATCAAAGTAAAATCAACTGCTAATAATATCTACAAAGCCTGACTGCATTAGTTACCTTTTGCTACTGTAATAAATTACCATACTTAATGGCTTAAAAATAACAATATTTTTATCTTGCAGTCATGTAGGTCAGAAGTCCAACATATCTCATTGAGTTAAAATCAAGATGATGCAGGGATGTGTTTCTTCTGGAGGGTTTAGAGGAGAATCCATTTCCTGACCGTTTCCAGTTTATAGAGGTCACATAACATTCCTTGATTAATGAGCCTTTCCTCAGTCCTCAAAGCCAGAAACTGGTGGTCATTTCTTCTCACAATGCATCACTTCTCACATTCTACCTATCTCTGCCACTTTTAAGGAAGCTTCTGAGTACATTAGGCCTATCTGGATAATCCAAGGTAATCTCCCTGTTTTAAACTCAGCTGATGAATAAACTTTTTCCAATCGCAACCTTAATTCTTCTTTCTATGTAACATTAACACATGCACAGATTCTAGGAATTGAGACAGACATCTTTGGAGGGGAGAGGCATTATTCTACCTACCATACTAAATAAATTAGGAGGTTGAATAACTAGCCCATACAAATAAAGGTGTCTTAGAAATGTATTTCTTGGTAAAGTTAAAAAATATTTATTGCTTGATGCATTCTTTCATTTATTTACTCAGAGGCAATGTGCTGTACGAGAAAAGCTGGTATATAAAAGTCACGAAGAAGAAAATACAGTTTGCATCCCAGTTTACTTTTTACAAAGTATGCAATGGTCGGGAATGATGTTGTCTCTTTGAGGTTCCTTTTTTGATATTTTAATTAAAAAAAAATGTGAAGGCAATTACATCTACCTCAGAGTGTTGTTCTGATAATTAATATAAAGCAGGCTCCAGGTGTCAAAAATAGGTACTCAACAAGTGTCAGCTATAAGCAGTGTAGCACAGTAACTAACTGAAATAGATTTTCAGTCAGTGAGGTTTAATCATTTATTAAATAATTTACTTAATTATTTATTCTCTCAAAAATATATATTAAGCTCCTGCTATTACTGTGCAATACCAAAATATGCATAATATATAACACATGTTATATCTAAAGTATTAAAATAATTTTTTTGTGGCATGGCTAAAAAAAAAGCTGATAGTTTTTTGAAATTTCAACCATTTCTCATTTTATAGTCTTATGAAATTTGTCACAAAGAGATCAACAAAAATTAGCAGTGTCCTGTAAGAAAGTTCAGAAGTGTTAAAATTAAAAATCTCTTATGTTCAGATCACTCAATTCCTTGTGAGGATAGTATTTTATTAGGTCAATTGTGAATTAAAAAAAAAAAAAAAAAGAGTTGCCATGGCATCATGAGTCTTCAAATGCTTTAGTTTTAACACCTCCTACATTGTATCCATAAATTAGCCTCCACAAGGACTTTGCTATATTGTCAGTACCATCTTTTAAAATCAAGTATTCACATGACTACTGGGTTTATAAATTAACTTATGGAAAACTACATCCTATTTTACACAATAGATAAATTATATTTTTGTCATACATTTAGTGGTTTAAGGTATATATGTACAATATTTAAAATTTCTTTAAATTATTATGAGATATGAAATTTTATTCAATTTCACCATGCTTAGCTTACATAATTTATATTTCTGAAAGAAGACTCTACAGAATAGTTGTTCATTTTAACCACAGAGTAAATACAACTTTGTTCTTTCTCCCTGTTCAAGGAAAGTCACATCATTTATAGGAGAGCTATTTTCCTTAAATTTGACTTCTAAATTCTTGAAAAGTGCCAAAACATTTTCATTTCAGAAATGTTTGTTGAGTATTTTAAATGAAATGTTTAAAATAACATTATCTCCTTTAAACCACTACAATTCAAAGATTACTTTATCTTTCCTGATGAATAAATCATGGTTTGCCACATTGCACTATAATGCAATATAATTCTTTGAACCTCATAAGCTGTGCAGAGATATATATTTTTTTCTTTCTTAAGAAGTTCCTAATCACTGTTCCTCTATTGTCTCAAAAAATTGTTTTAATTGAAATAGTACTGGACTGTACTACTTAAACACACAGGACCCCAAATTGTCCAATAATAATTTTAGGGACATAGAACAATTCAGCTGACATTTTTAAGTCTCAATTTGCTCAGTTTTGAAAAATATTTGGTATCAATCTCAGCATTTTTTGTTGAAACACTTTAAACCTACAAGTCACGATTTCCCAGTACATGAAAATCTCTTTAATGGGGCAGGAAATAAATTAGGAATTTCATCCCAATGAATGGGGAACTGAGATTAATTGTGTTACTAAGGAACGAGTACTAGATTTACTTGGAGTTATTTCTATACAAGATGTATGTTTGGAACATTATGATAAGCAAGGCCTCCAATTGTTCCTTTTCTCAGACATTCAATTAGGCAAATGACCCTGTGGGTATTTTTGTAGATGCCCTTTATTAGGTTGAGGTTGTTTCTTTCTATTGTTAGTTTGTTGAGTACTATTATCATAAAGTCATGTTTAACTTTGTCAAATTAATTTTCTGCATTTATTATATGAATATGTAGTTTTTCCCTTTATCCCACCAATACAGTACTTCATACTAACTGATTTTGGATGTTTCACCAACCCTGCATTCTATGGATAAGACCCATTTGATCATGAAGTGTAAATCTCTTTATATGTAACAATTATTGTATCCAATTGACTAGTATCTTTTTTCTTTTCCTTTTTTTTTTTTGCATCTGAATTCATAATTGTTATTGATCTACCATTTTCTTATCAAGTCTTTCTCTTGTTTGGATATCATAGTAATAGTAGCCTTTTGAATGAATTGTAAATTAGCTGCTTTCCTGATTTTTTGGAAGATACTATGAATAGTTGATGCTTTTTAAAATTTTGGTAATGCACCTGTGATGTTATCCTGTTCTTTGTGGGTAGATTTTAAATGATGAAAATAATTTTTGGATTGAGGCAGTTGCCTTGGGTAAAATACTTAATGGAGAGTTAAAAACTTAGTAATCCAGATAAATACTTCAATACAATATTTTCAAAGTAAAAATTAATACAAAATAGTGATGAAAAAAAATAGCAAAATTTTAAATAAAGGCACATTTTATATTCAAGCTTTTTGCTTTGTGTTGTTTTCTACTCAGACTGCTATATGCCTCTGCCTGGAGCAGAATGTGTGGTTTATCATATTAGGCTCTGGAGCTGTAAATCTTGGGTACAAATTCCTGCACTTACTTATGGTATAATACACAAATCACCTCACCTCTTTAGGCCCCAATTTTCTCACCTATAAAATGTTTATAACATTATTGCTTGCTCGATAGGTATATGATGTGATTAAAGAAATAAAGTACTTGAAACATATTTTGGCAATTCATAAACATGTAATATATGACATATATGGAACATATTTTGGCAATTCATAAACATGTAATATATGGCATATATATTTACATATATATATACACACACACACACACACACACATATTATTTTAGCTCTGATATATAGTGATATTTAAATATAGCTATAGGTAGTATATATCAATATACATATGTTGTGAGCACAGGCATACAACACACATCTCTAAGAAAGAAAACAGCCAAGATGTGAGTCTTGGGGAGCACATTGTTAAACCTGAAAGGTAAGCTATTGTTAGTTGTTTTACTTACACATCTCATAGGAATAGTAGAATAAGTGAAAAATAGACTTTATGGCGTGACTGAAATAATAGCACTGAATTGTTTCGAGTAAAATGTCTTTTTAATTCTGCTTTTGTATTTGTGTTTATGCTGAGAACAGTGATACTATGTTGACAAAAGGAGGATCACCTGCAAAAGTAACTCAGAAGAAAGATGAAATTATTCCTGTTTTATTCCTAGATAATAATGATCAAATCATAGGTATAAAACACAATAGTCATATTCTCCATTTATATAAGTACTTCAGCTTTTCTAATTGAACATGAAATAACTGGAAATAATTGTGTTGTATCTAAAAAGTAATTTTATTTTTTGGAAGAGAAGTATTCTTTGAGTGTTTGCAATGTTTACTAGTGCTAAATGGGCTTATACTTTTTAAGTCCTACAATTATTTATTTGTATTCTTACTGGGTGGGAATAAGATAACCATTTCTTTGTTATGTTTAAGTAATGAGAATACTTAACAGCACTGAGGAACAAAAAGTTAAGAAGGGAGAAAGGAGGGATAAGGAGACAATCTGTGTGAAATGAAAGGAGGATCCATAGGACAAGTAGGGCTCCAGGCATGTATTTGCTATTCATGTGTATTTACAGAGCATGTGAGACATAATATCAATATCATGAACTATATCTAGACCATAAATAGCACTCTAGTGAATATAAAATAATAATATGGTACATATAAAATAAATAATGCATACTCTCATCAAGAAAGTATGTCTTAAAATGTTGTTTTTCTTATGATGTTCAAAAATTATAACATAACTCACTAAACTTTATCAAATATCTACTTTTGTTGCAATATCCAATGGAAACATGGCCCGTGCATGTGTTATTTCTGAATCCCCCATAATAGATAAGTTCTGGCCATAAAACATTCTGAAATCCACAAGGGCTAAAAAGAGGATAGTTTTAGACTGTCTTAAGTTACAGAATGTTAGACCAAACCAATAATGACTTTCAGGAAATACAAATTTTTCTTGGTTGGAAGACAGAAGTTCATTATGCAGGCTTGAGGGATCATTAAAACCTGAAATTTATCTTAATAAGCATAAAGACTGGGTGGTTGTTTGAAAGCAGAATCGAATTTGAGTGAGAAACAAAGTCCAAAAGGAAACAATTTAGAAGGAAATTTGAACAGATTATTGAAAACGAAAAGAATATTTTACACAAGATTTTTCTAAAGAATACAAAGTTGATGTTCAAAAAGCAGTGATGGTCATAGATAACCTATGACTTCATTTATATGAGCTTTTAGAAAAGAGAAAAATAAATTTCTGGACAGTAATTTCAAAGGCTGATAGTAGGAAATGGGGTTACATTGAGGTAACAAGGAAACTGTTTGGATTAATGGAAATAACCTGTCACTTAAGTTAAATCCAAATAACTCTCCATCAAAAAAGCTAAACTTCTATGTAAATTATGCATTAATAAATATTACTTCAAACAATTTAAAATAGTGTACAAATGTTTAGGTTGACATATACTGATGTATGCATCATATTTTAAAATGTATCAGAAAAGGAAGATGAGTTGAAGGATGGCAGAAGGATAGAGCGATAAATGTGGTATACCAAAAATAGTAAAATATTCACAGTTCTTGCTAGAGTTTTCTCAAATATTCTATGTATTTTTAATGTGTCATAATAAAACATTGAAAAAATCTACACACACAAGCACATGTACATTTGAAAGTGCATGGGGAAAGTTTTGAAAGTACTGTGTCAAATTTTTTACTTTGTTTTAAGCTACTATATTTTATAATCTTAAATAAAATAATAAAATAAATGGAGATGGTAATGACATTGTTTTACAAATGTATTGAAATTTGGAGGTTGTAGAAACAATGGATTTCACACTATTTATTTGATAACTAAGAGACTTTAATCATGCAATCACATAATCTTAATGGGTTAACAGAAAAGAGTTAAAACAACATCAACTTGGGCTTCTATGAGAGGGGCTGCAGTCCAACTCTTCAGTTCTCACTACAGTTCTTAACCCTCAAAAACATTTTATTGAGAGACCACAGCATTCATAATATTTTATTTGCTCATGGATAGAATTATTATTGCAAAAGCAAGAATACGTGCTAGTGGCTTTGTCCTTCCTTTCTCTCTCTTAACTTCTTCCTCTCTTCCCCCTCAGCCCCATATAGCTAAATCAAAGAGATGACTGGAGTAAGATCTGTTTCCTTCCATAGATCTTTTGATAACCTGAATAGCCTGTTATGCCTTTTCTCAAGTTTCTAATCTTATATAGTCTGTCTGTGTATTAGTAGGTCATGCATGATAATGGTGTGGAGTTATGTGAACAGAAAGTGTAAATATTGACATCAACCTAAATATATATATTTCATCAAGTTCTAACAGTATGCAACAGAGTATTAGACCCAAGTCTAGAATATATAGAATAGTAATGAAAACAATCATCCATTATGTTTAAATCTTTCTCAGCTATTTTACGAGGAGTAGAGGTAACTCAGTCAATGCAAGAGTCCCTGGCATCTCTGGCCTTACTACATGTAACAACACCTCAATACTCATCAAAATCAAACTTCATTGTTTTACATACATATTTGAAATATTTGTTGTTGGTCAGCTTCTGGGTGGTTACTTTGTAACACATGGATTCATCAGTTGAAATAACATGAGGCAGGGTCAGCCTGACCAAATTGCAAATGTCAGGTAAAATTTAAGGTGGGTGATCCACTTTCACTCAGCTATCTAAGCACATTTATCTGTGGAAGATTGGAAGGATAGTTCTTAACTTTCAATCCCTCTATGATAATAAAAATCTCCCAAAGTCCATATAAGAAAGAAACTGAGTTGGGATAAGGGCCAGTACAAAGTAGAAAAAAAAAAAAAAGGAACATGTAATAGTGCAATACAAAGACTCTGAGTTCACTGGAACCCAGATACGTGTAAATAAACTCTGTTAAGGGACTCATGCAACTGGCTGGCTAATCAGCAAAATATTGCCAGTTGCTTGAGAGTGTCGGTTGCTTGAGTTTCACTTAATGGAGTGTCCATTGTATACATAATTTAAGACAAAATATGAGGCTGGTTAAAATCTTCTGTTAGCTTTTTTGCACTTACACTGATAAATATTCATGCCATAGACATGACTGTATGAATTTTCTCATGCCTCCCACCCCTCATTATATCATGTCATTTTCTCCATGTTTTTCTAAGATCTAGCCACAATTAACTTTTATTTTTTTAATTATAAAGCATACATAATTATCTCCTGTTCCATAATAATACCCATATTTGATGTGTTTTGTTCTTCTGCTAGATCTGTCTATTGTAACTTTTTTTTTTTAGCAAAAACTTTCCTAACCCTTGGTATTATATATGTTTTCTTGAATATTTTCTCATAATCTCATCTGTTTTCTTCATAGCATTTATAAAAATTTTTTAGTTATATTTCTGATGTATTAAAGTGTTAACCAACTTCTCTCAACTGACTTTAAACTCCAGAAACTAGGAATGTGATTGTTGTGGTAAGTACCACTTAATCATTAACCTGAACTATAACTGGTATCTTGCAAGCACTCATTAAATATCTGTTCAATGGCTAATTATTCTGCTATTGATAGAAATACCATCTACTTTTGAGAATACATATTACCTTTTAATGCATGTAATGCCAGGAATCTGACATACAGTATTGATATATTGCTGTTAACATGGATGTTGGTAATAGTTTCAAAATAAACAGCAAATGATCATTAATCAGTATTTATTGAGCCCCTAAGCCCCTACTAGGTGATTGATGCTGAGTTAATCATTATATTTGTGGGTCTCATTTTACTCTTCTGTAAAATTATAGTATTGGTTTAGGTGATATAATTTTTTAGGCACTTATATTCCTGACTTTTAAAGCATTTCATTTGCTTATCAATGCCAGTTCTATTAATTTACTTTAAAAAAAGGAAAAAGAGTTTTGTTTTTGTTTTGGCTTTGTACAAAACCTTCCTTCAATGAACTTGTTAAATTCAAATTATGAATAGCAAAACCTCCATTTTATAATACAAAGATGTGGAAACCAATTCTCAAATTTGAGAGATAAATGCCTAAATAATACTGAGAATACGTCTGAAAACTTAAATATAATTTTTCTAGACTTCATAGGCTTGGTTAAAAATTATTTAAGATATTTTATTGATTTTAACAGGGAAAGAAAGAGACAGAGAGAGAAGGGGGAGGGCCCAGAGCAGTCTCCATAGTTGTACGTCATCAGTTTTCAACATGGTTTTGTTCCACACAGATGGGTGGAGGCCGCACAGGGTGGGAGCTGGGTAGATGACCTCCCACATGGGAGGCACGCCCCCTTGATCCAGGGGCCAAACCAGGGGGCAAGAACCAAATGGAGGGCCTGTCGCATGGGAAGCACACCCCAGTTCAGCATGTGGGTCCTCAGGATCCAGGGCAGGGATTTGATCCTTGGTCCTCGGGGCTGCAACTTGAGCACTTAACCCCCTGAGCCATTCTGGAATCCCCAGCTTTGTTAAAATTAAAATTGGTAGAACTGATACTTGTATATCAAAAGATTTCTGATTGACAAGATCATGTTTTCTCTAGAAGGACTTGTCTGATATAAACTTTACACCAGATATAATATTTCCTAATAATATTGGGCTATCATTTTCATACCTATTATAACTCAAATTTTAAGTTGATTTTACATGTTTTTATTCCAAAATTCACCTAAGAGAAACCTTAAAGCATGATGTATTGAGGAATGATGACATGTTCTTCCCTCAGAGTAAAAGTAATAAATCATGTCTAAAATGAGAAAAGACAAAATTAGTAGATTACATGTTGACACATTTATTCAAAATTGAATATATGTATTTATAATGGCATTCCAAAGGGAAAAAAAAATGTCTTACTTGAAGGTAAAAATCATAGATAAGAGGAATTCAGGCTCATTAACATCTCAGAGGAATTCTGGGTCTGATTTAATTAAAGATCGTGAAATACATTGTACACTGTTCCTGAAAGATAAACTTTTATAAAAACCTTCAGGTATTTTTAGTCTTAGTCATACATGAAAGTTTTATTTTGTATATGTGAAATTTTCACATGCTAAATAATATATATAAATGCTAAATGATTTAGAATATTAAATTAAAGTTATATTTGTATAATGCATCTATATCAACATGGAATCTTAAATATAACTTAAGATCTTCAATAACCCACATGTAGAAGATTGATCCCACAGCATAAAAATTTAATTTCAATAGCCATTTTATCTTACCAATATTTGACTGGTTGAGTTCATTTGGCTGTTTTCACTACCTAGGTTAAAGTTTCTTTTAATGCCATTATTTTTTTCTATATAGAGAATGCTATATGGAAAGTTACATCTGAAGGTAAATGAGAAATTTATTTTCTACACGCTAAAACATATAAACAAACTCTTACTAAAGTTAGCAAATATTATGTCCTTCTATGCTTATTCCACATTTTTAGTATTTCTTTATACACATCCGAGGAGATACATTTAGTAATAGGGAGTAATATATAAGGGTTTTATGAGAATACCTTCCAAATTATCTCTTTTATGAAATCTGAGATTCCTAGTACTACTGAGGGTATGGCTAAGAGAGAGGAAGGGGTCAGGGTGGCTGGTAAGAGAGTAATGAAAGTAAGTGGTTGTTAGTTTGAAACTGATGTTTTCAAGCATGCTTAGCTCTTTTTATTTCTTTTAAGAAATTGGTAATGTATTGTCAATAAGACTATGCAATGTTTTTGAATAAGTAGTAAATATTTTGAAATAACCAGTAAAATGTCCCTTTTCTTCTGAGATCATGATTCCAGGAACAGTTATGCTTCTATTTGGCAAACTTTTCCAGTTGTTTTCACATAGGTTCATCAATATAGGGTCACTTGCCCAATAGGGAGTTTCTCCAAGGTCAACTTCTATTTCACAATGAGGCAGTCGTTTGAATTCACAAGGGTTTGGACAATTCAAGAATCTCCTCATACAAGAAGAAATCAAGGCCAGATTTATCAATAACTAAATATTTCTCCTATTTTTTTTTCAATTTTTATTGTTTTTGACAGAGAGCAAGAGAGAGAGAGAGAGAGAGAGAGAGAGAGAG
>PVKE010046213.1:0-12339 GCA_004027555.1 Craseonycteris thonglongyai | reverse complement strand
TTGTCGTCATACTCTCCTAATTACGAGGCACTGGCCAATGAAATGCAATGCCAAAGATCACACTGACAGATTGTTTTTTTTTATGTTTTCTTTTATGTTTTTTTAAATGATTTTATTATATGTGTGTTTTTTATTTACTTTGTATTACATTTTGTATATATGTTTCTTTGTGTGTATATAATTTGTACAATAAATTTATTATTTTAAAATTACTTTTGTTTATTATTTTTATTCTTGTTTAGTAATAAATATCCTTAGAAATAGCTGGTTCTCGCTGCCCTACCAATATTTTAGAATGCACCCTAGGGTATAAAAAGGTTGGGAACCCCTGCTGTACATCATTAATTGTGACATGGCTTCATTCCACACAGGTGGATGTAAGCCGAGTGAGAACCAAACCGGAGTACTCCCACATGGAAGGCAAGAACCTTCAGCTTTGGAAGCTTCCCAGTGGTGACCAGTTGTGCCACAGCTCAGCACATGGGTTGTACGGGCCGGGGCCAAAAATCTAACCCCAGTCCTCCTGATCTCAAGGCAAGCCCTCTACCACTAAGCTATCCCGGCAGCCCTGCTCTCTCCTTTTTTTTAATATTGGTAAGGAGCAAGACAGACTGTGAGGCTGAAAAAGAATTCAGTCCTAAAACATCCCTTTGGTTATAATCTTTTACTTATTTTTTTTCACTATGTCTTCACCTTTAAGAAAGAAATCACATGTGAAAATATAATGGAAAATGTCATGTGTTTATATGGTTAATGTAACATATACATTATTGCCATAATACTTACATTAATATCACTTGAAAATTAGAATATTTTCTCATTGATTTACTGTAAAACTTGTCATCAAAATGGTATCTGCTGCTTTGCTTAGTTGTAGACTAAAATAAAGTCATAATTCTAAGTCTCCAGCAAGGTTAGGCCTTATATGGCAGGATAGACAAATTGAATCTTAAAAGATTTAATCTTCACTGCCTTTTTCTTCTTGCAGCTGTTCTATTCCAAAAAGCTAATATAAAGCTTTTGGAGCTTGAATTGTTTTATGTTGTATATTTGTCTTTGTTTTTTATAAATGTAATAGTCTGTAAGTTCATCCTCAAACACTAAACCACTCCATAGTAGAGATGAAATCTGATTTGAACCATTCAGCTCTGTATTGCCAGTGATGTTATCAGAGGAGCTACAAGAAGAATTTCTCTAAATGGTCACATAAATCTCACAAATGGGAGGCTGGTGCTCCAATCTGTACTCCACGTAATGGGAAGCCTTGTTTGAATGAAGGGGTTGCTGTGATGCTAGGTTGGTATTAGATCATTGACACTTAACCCAGTGCCTCTTTAGCTTAAAGAACTCCCCAGTGGAATGGCATGTGGTATTTTCCGCTTACTTTGCTTCTGACCAAAATTCCTATCACCACCAAGCCCGAATTAGAAATGAAATAAGCACATTCACAGGAAACACTAGGGAAGTCTCCATAGGATGACAGAAGAGAGAACAAGGAAGGATTGAAAAGATCCTTCTCTAAGAAACAAAATTCATGTTAACAATGAAAAAATACTATCATGATGGTTGAACCCAGCCTCCTTGCTGGGTTGGGTTCTCAGCAGTCTGTCACCTACCACAGTGGGTCTCAAGCTCCTTGATGAGAATAGCTGTTTCCAATGGGTGTATATTGTTAGTTTCACAAATAGGTCCTGGGAAAAATGCCTGGGGATTTTTGTTGATCAGTTTAGGGGGCTCTTCTTTATAAGCACCATCTAGCAGATTTTCACAATTTTTATTGGTTCCACACCCTTTAAGATGCTCTGGAGCAGTACTTCTCAAACTTGAAAGGGCATTCAAATCTCCTGGAGATCTTGTGAGATGCCAATCCTGGTTTAACAGAAGGGTTCAATTTTCCAAGTCTTAGGGAGACTCTGTACTCTAGCTCTGGGGTGATACTGACCCTACTGGTGTGTGGACTGTGCTAGAATCACAGGGCTTGACCAGAAATTACCAAATTGTGCCTCCCCACCCCACACCTTGGACCAGTAGCATTAGAATTACTGGGTAGTTGGTTAGAATGACCAATTTTTCTCCTCTACCCCAGACCTACTGAGTCAGATGTTCTGAGGGAAGAGCTTGGTTCTGTGTTTTAACAAACTCTTCCTGGTGATTCAACTGACCCTGAAGTTTGAGAACCAATGCTCTAGAGTCTAGAGAGCATGGTTTTGAACCATGCCTGCATATAATAAACTGGGGTTTGAATAAATTCTAAGGCTTGGGCCTTATTCCAAATTAAAGAGGTAAGACAGTAATTTATTTTTATTATTGTTATTATTATCATCATTATCTCCATTTTATAAATAAGAAGGGAAGGTGATGTACTTGTTCAATTTGCAGTTATTGAGTGGTGGGGCTGGGACTGAAGTCTAAGACTTGTTATCCTAAAGTTCTTATTCTTTCAGCTCCCCTCCCCTGTCTGCTGAAGACATTTACAGGATGAAATCTAAAAGCAGAGACTAATATTGTTTGTACTGTTCTGCCTACAGTCTGGGCCGAAAAGCCCATCAATCTAACATCTTTCAAGAGAACTCTATTCTATGAAATCCTTTACATCACTTGGCATTTCTCCCAATCAGTCACCAAGTATACACTTAATTTCTTTTTAAAAGCCACCTGGTTTTGTTTTTTGTTTGTGGGTATGCCTTTTTGTTAAGTGGGTGAGGGATATGTAATCTATCTCATGCATAATTTGTTTAAGACAAGTCATTAAAAATGCACTAAAATTTAATATGCTGTGTATGTTTCTGCTTAGAATTCTTTTCTCCATGTAAATGATTTTGAAAGTTTAAAAAAAAGTTTTTAAGGTTTTATGGCATGCCATAGTTGGCAATACCTTGTTTTAAAGCTCTAAAATTAACATTTTTATCCTATCAATTTTATCTTCTGTTTGCTTGTTATTGATTTTTCTCCTTGTTCTTTTTTTTTACCCTCTGCGTGTCTAATGGAAACAGAGCTAATGGGTCTTCACTTTGTTTATTCCCTTGCTTATGCAGCAGCATTGTTTTGATGTGGTCAGCATAGCTCTAGGAATAGGGATTTGAGCCGCTGAGGAGAGCGTTCACCAAAACGCTCCATTTTAGTTGTATAAAACAGATCCTAAAGAAATCCTCTCCATTGTTCTCTTCCACTGTCACTGTTACTTTTTTTTAAAGATTTATTTTATTGTTTTTGACAGAGACAGAGACAGAGAAAGAGAGAGACAAGCAGAAGGGGGAGGGCCCAGAGCAGTCTCCATAGTTGTAGGTCATCAGTTTTTGACATGGTTTCATTCCACACAGGTGTGTGGGGGCTGTGCAGGGCAGGGAACTTGGCTGGGAGCCTCTCTCATGGGAGGCAAGCTCCCTTGCGCCAGGGGCCAAAAGGGGTGGGGGGAGAACTGAACTGGGGGCCTCCCACACGGAGAGCACACCTCAGTTCAGCCTATGGGGCTGGGGGATTTGATTCGTGGACCCTGAGGCTGCAAAGCCAGCGCTTAACCCTCTGAGCCATCCCAGCTTCCACCACTGTTACTTTTTGTTTGTTTTATTTAGTTGTGTTTTGGAGAGGCAGACTTATTTTCCTTCAAGGATATCCTTGTGAGAGTGAATCACAAAAGATTTATAACCTGCTGGAGTGACTAGGAAGATCAAACTAACTGCCACCTGTGAGAAGCTTCACCCTGATTCATGAGGCAATCACGACTTCTTACTAATCGGCCACCACCAGCCCTCGTTCTTGAACCAGGGAGAATCCTTGAGGGTGAGTGGTGGCAGGGCGCTGATGGCCATATTTTATGTACCAACCCCAAAATAATATGAAACAAGCACACCTTTCAGATATTCCTTAATAACTGTAAGATGTGTTTATGGAGGTTTCTTTTTTAGGGGTGGGAAAATGCAGAATTTAAAAAGAGTGAGCATTGTCAAAATCCGTCAGATAATTGTACTTTTTGTCAAATTATCTTGGAGTTCAACTATCTAGTCCAGGACGGATGAATTAAGCCTCACGATAATCACTAAACTTCACTTATTCAATGGCTTTTATCTCTTTGCCCACCAAATCTTTTTACCAGACTCATCAGCAAAGGAGAGGTCTGGCCTCTGATGTGAATACTAATGAGCAGTGAAATGGCCGAAAGGCAGGAAGCAGTAGAGAAGGCAGGAGCCGCAATAAACCACAAATGGATAATTATTCTCTAGATAATTAAAAGCTGCCACAATGCAAAGAATACAACTCAAAATACTGATTTGAACCAAAAAACTTCTTTTTTTTTACTTGTAGAGTTCTCTAAACTTTCAGTACAGGTACATCTCACTTAAGAAATTCTCTTTTGAAGGGTCCAGAAGTGATCAGAATGAAGCCCTTTTCTGAAGTGATTTGCATCTCCCAAGTATCAACCTCTTGCTGTTCTCCCGAGCATGCTCCTGTAGAAGTCCCCACAGTCCAGGGCAGGAGTGGGGACTGGAGCTTCTTCTCTCTTCCTGATGTGTAGGACCACTTTAAACAAGTCACCTTCTCACCAGCTCTCTATTTTCCTATCTGTTTAGGAAGGATTATGTTGGCTGCTCACCCAGCAAATATATTTTAAAGATTAATGGAAGAGTGCTTGCACAGTAACTTTGAACGCTATGTCAAAATGATACACCATTCTTGTTATACCATTAACGTTAATAAAGAAATATTGAATTCAGTTTTATCTAAACAGAGAACACTACCGACCCAAAGGCTGCATTTAAAAGACTTAAGCATTTGGTTTCAATAGCTACTGGAGGTGAAGAATGGGGAAGGTTAGGCATAGCTTCTGGCTAGTATTAATATTTTCTCCCTGGAGTCTATTGCACAGGCCACACACCTTGAAGATTTACTTTTAATCTGTTGCTTGGACTTTTATTTTATTTATTTTTTAAAAATATTGTATTGTTTTTGACAGAGACAGAGAGAGACAGAGAGAAAGGGGAGGGCGCAGAGCAGTCTCCATAGTTGTACGTCATCAGTTTTTGACATGGGTTTGTTCCACACAGGTGGGTGGGGGGCTGTGCAGGGTGGAAACTGGGCTGGGGGTCTCCTGCATGAGAGGCATGCCCCACAAGCTGGGGGCTGAACTGGGGACCTCCCACATGTGAAGCACACCCCAGTTCAGCACATGGGTCTGCATGGGCAGGGGCCAGGACTTGATCCTTGGACCAAGGGCCTGCAAGGCAAGCACTTAACCTGCTGAGCCGTCCTGGCATCCCCTGATTGGACCTTTAAAATAATTCTTTTACTCTGTTTCTCCATTGAACCCCTCACCCTTGTTCCTATCTCTTTGGAATTGAGAGGAGCTGCTTTTGCCCATCAGCGGTCCTGGGCTCACAGAAGCTCCTTTGTAATACTTTCATAAGTTAACGCTGAGTGAGGACAGTTACTTTAATTTGGCTTTTGAAGGTCTATGAGGAGTTAGAACATAAAAGGCTAAAAGACAAAAATAGGTGAAGTGGTGTGATCGTGGGTAACTAATGTCTCTTAGGGCTAAACAATAATTTGACTGCTGGTGGCTTTTCAAAATTCTTCAAATATAAAAATATATAACTGCACATTATATTTCATGTTAGTAAATATGTAGCAGGGATTTACAACGTCAGAAGCATTGACTGGCAGATTGAATAATCTGCAAAATGGGTAAGAGGCATATCTTCAGGAAGATTAGATTGAATGTATAAATCTACCAGAAATTAAGAAACCTCTAAAATTAAAAACCTTAACTAAAAACCATAGCAAAATGGAGATTTTAAAGTCAACAGATATATAATGTGTAAATATTTGATAATTAACACTTACCTTCTTATATTTAAATATTAAGTCTGACTTATTCCTAATGTTGTATAAACCTCACTAATTATATGTACAGTATACTGAGTATGGGAGCATAAGTTAGCACTAAGGTTGAGCTAGCTTAGAAGGAAAATGGCACAAGTATTTTAAAGTTCTTCATAATTTGAAAGAGCCTTTTAGGTCAGGAAATGAGGACTGTAACATCTGGTTAAAACTAAAAGAAAATTTTAACTAATTGTTCAAGCTGGACTATCGCCAAAACCCTGGAGTTAGCACACCTGGATAATATCCACATAATGTTTCTAGAGGAATATAGTTGGGTAAGGAAGCAAATAATGAAACTTCTAAAGACTAATGAGGGGAATGGAGAAATTTTAGGAAACAAATTTATAGAACGATGTTGTTCAATCATGTTGGAAGCTTTAGAAGACAAACCAGGTTATGCACAGAAAAAAGAAGAAAAGAGCACCATGAAATCTGCGTTGTTTTAAATGTTTTTAAAATCCTATTTCCAAAAACAGACTAAGGAGGTTTAATACTTCAGTTTTCTTCACATATGATGTTCAGTGGCCATCTAGTGAAATAGGTTTAGGTTTACCTTTCATTTCAATTTGATAAATATTTCAATTCTCCTAAAAAACAGAGAGAGTACCTTACATGTGATTGAGTCAGTTAGTAAAGACAAAAGATAAATGGAAAATTTCAATTTTTAGATAAGAAGTAAGAAAAATGAAAATCTTTAGAGAATGTATTTAGTAACACTTTGCAGTTCTTGGTATTCAGCCAGCCAGCTAGGTGCCCCCCCCCCCAAAAAAAAAGTTGACCAAAGTATTAAAAAATAAGTTACTAAGTGATTGAATTATAATAAATATAATAACTTTCAAGGTGCAGTGACTGCACAAATAAATTTACTCTTATATGGCATTACATTCAGGGCCAACATTGCTAATGGGACACAGACTAGGTGGAGAAGTCATTTTAAGAATCGTGACCGTTGCTGTTTCTTTTGATTAATTCTCACCAATATTTATAGTGATTTGATCAGACTGAATGCCTTGGTTTCATATTTAAAATTTGGGAACAGAACCAACATTTTGGTGTATAGCTGTGAATTGGAAAGGAAGGCTGATACTAGAAACAGTAAACCAAAGACCCACTGAAATCACAGGGCTAATGAAAGGCAGTGTGGCACAGCCATTATAGATGAGGACTTTCTATCTATATAAGATGCCAGAGCAGCAGAAGTATTGACCCAATACATATTCGGTTTTAAAGAACCAGTATGAAACTAGAATTCTTAATATAAATTTAAAAAGCAATGTATTATGGATTTAAAAGATGAAAGAGTCAGGTAATGCAAGGAACTAGATATAATTAGTTTAATCTCAAAACACTGGAATAAATATGAAGAGGAAACATTACTAATCAACCTCTATATAGTAGCAGAATGATGACTATAAGCATTTAAGAAAGAATAAATAATGATAAGAAAATCTGATTACTTTCTTGATAGAATTCTGGAAGATTAAGTCAATGAAATTGCTATTTATACTTTGATTTTGGTTTTACATATCATGAAATTATATTTGCAAATTTTATGCAAATTTACTGAGATTAATGTTGTCACATCTATAGACTCAGGACAAAGAACACCTTGTTAACACCATTGGTTAAAAATGTATAAAGATATTCCAAGGTCATGGATTCTGTGTCTAAAAAGAGCTAGATAATTTCATTCTCTTTTCATAGTCATACTTCTCACCTTGTCTGGGGTGTAAACGTCCTGTAAAAATTGTAGTTGGTCACAAGAATAGGTCAGAGGTGGCAGCACACTTATTGATAAAGGTATACATGGTTTCATGATATTGTTCATTTTCTCAGTGAGTAATTTGTGAGTATTGATCATATCACCCAGGCACTGTTTGAAGGATATGGGTTATATCAGTGAACAAAACAGATGAAATTCCTTACTTGGTGGAACTTTCATTACGGTGGGTGGCTAAAGGCAAACAATAAGTGTGATATATATGCAAATGATGTAGTATGTTAGAAGGTGATCTGTGCTATTAAAAAAATCAGAGCAGAGTAAGTGTTGTCAGGTTTGTGGAAGAGGATTGTAGTTTTAAGTAGTGGGGTCAGGGTTGGTCTAATTGGAAAGATGACATCTGAACAAAGACTTGAATTCTCTGAGTTAGCCACAGGGAGAAAAGTATCCCAGGCAGTTACTAACACAGAGATCTTAAGGAGAGAATGTGGACTTGGGAAACTAAACTATTAGAATATGAGGTAGAGAGTTAACAGGGGACACAATCAATCAGGTTAAGTCTTTTGGGCCAGTGAAAGTACTTTAGCTTTACTCTGAGTGATGGGGGTGGGGACATTCATTCAGTAGAAGAGTAAAATGATCTGACATTATTTTAAAAAATCTTTCAGGAAACTCTTGAAAATAGACTCTATGGGGGCAAGGATAGTAGCAGCATTACCTCTTATGAGGCTCTTATTACTATATAGGGTTAACTTTTTAGAATATCATTCTTTTAGGAATTGCAGCTTTGAATTTTATAGCCTAAATTCCATGCATACAAAGAGTTTTTATTTTAATATATATTTAAAATAAAATTATTTCGAAGGGTCATTTGTTGAAACAATATTTGATTCTCAAATTTTTAGGACCATAAATCAAAAACATACTTTAATTAGTGTAGTGATTTATGTGGGCATTATTTTACAGCTTTCTATATGCTTTCACAGGCAAAAACATATTTAAACCAACATAAAGTCCCTGTGAGGTTTGAGAGTTGATTATCATCATCTCAAATAAGATAAAGGTAGTTTAACTAGTTAGTGGTAGAACCAGGGTGAAAATCCAGGCGTTCTTACTTTAAATCCAAAGCTCTTTCCACTCTATCACATTGCTTCAGATAAGTCTTTGGAATTTGTTATAATAGGACAAGACCTACATTAAAATTACTGTTAATGACCTACAAATGAAGGAAATTTTCAGAAGATATTAAATCAAGGGAAAGGGATAGTGCACAGGCAATTAATGGGAAAGAAATAATAAAAATCAATTCTGATAACTTTGGTACTTTATTTCCTGACCTCTTGCTATCATCCAAAAGTCACTTATTCAAATACTACCAGAAATGGGAGCTCATTCAAGGTCAAAATGGCAGTGTGGCTACTAGCCAAAGACAGCCTGCTGTCAAAATTATCTTTAAAAGTGGTTAGGCTAAAGGTGCCTTTTAGGTCAAATATAAAGGTATTTCAAACATCTTGAGTCAAACACATCTTTAAACACATCTTGAAAAAAATTAATTGATAGGTGACTTGTCAATAATTAATAAGATCTGTAAAACTCCATTTCAGGAATTCAACTACCACAGGTTATGATGATCACCAGCCTTTTACACTGTTTTTTTTTTTCAATTCAGGTTGAAAAACAGTATAATTTTTACTCTGAATTTAACTGCAATGGCTATCCTTTTCCTACCTATTTGCACCTAAAATTTTTTGAGCAACACTTTTTTAAAGATTTATTTTATTGTTTTTGACAGGGACAGGGAGGTAGAGACAGAGAGAGACAGAGACAGAGAGAGACAGAGACAGAGAGAAACAGAGAGGAGTGGGAAGACCCAGAACAGTTGCTACAGCTGTACGTCATCAGTTTTTGACATGGTTTCATTTCACACTGGTGGGCAGGGACCACACAGGGCAGGAGCAAGGTTGGGGTCCTCCTATATGGGAGGCATGCCCTGGTGAGTACCGAACTGGGGGCCACACCCCAGTTCAGCATATGGGTCCACATGGGCCAGGGCTGGGATTTGATCCTCGATCCCCGGGGCTGCAAAGCAAGTGCTTAACCTGCTGAGCCATCCCAGCTTCCCTGAGCAATGCTTTTTAAAACTTACTGGATGTGAGATATTTTATGACATGATTTCAGACTTTCTAACAAGTTTGATCTTGAGTGAGGGTTAGAACTTTGCCCTGTATCGCTGGGATTTCACCATGTTTATGCGACAATGACCAGCCTTAGAAGCCACACTTTCTATGTTGACCGGTATGTCTACTTCGTTGGGCCCTGCTATGATTCCAGAGAACTCAGTTTCTTCATGTTTCCTTTGTTTGAGAGGGAAGAGAAGTTAGAAATGTTGGTCTGCTAAAATAGCAGAATCTCTCCATGAATAAAATGAATTAGCCTCCATTGAGTATAAAACCATTTTTATTGAGTTCTTTCAATGTGTCACACACTGGATTAGGCTCTTTCATATGTATTATTTTGTTTATTTCCTCTCAATTCTGTGAGGTGAATGTAAAATGTATTTATGATTTATAGATATACAAATTGAGTCTCAGAAGATTTATGTAACTCTCCAAGAAAGCAGATTTCAACCAAAGATTGTTTGACTCAGTACCTCACAGAATACTTTTTCTGCCATGCTGACTCCCAAAGTGAATCAAACCCCACATGTTACACATAGTCCTTTGAGCCCCCATTTACCATATCCTTCACATTGAATATAGATGTGAACATCTTTGGACATGTGGACATGCCGTGTACACACATATTGTAGATACTGTAAATTCATTTACTCATTGGGTAAATATTTATTGAATGGAAGATGGTAAACATAAATTGTGGCAAAAATTGAAGTTAATTATCTGAGATAGATGTATATGCTAGGGCCAAATATTATTTAATGACATCTACCCTACAGAAGCTTTCAAAACTGAAGACTCCATCTGCTATCAAGAGTAATGACATAGTGGGATGCTGGGATAGCTCAGCAGTTGAGCACTTGCCTTGTGACTATGAAGTCCGGGGTTCGATTCTGGGCCCCTGGCCCATGCAAAACCATATGCTGAACTGTGTTGCAACTGGTAACCATGGTGAAGGTTCTCACCTCCCATGCTGGAGGCCCGCAGTTCAGTTCCTGCCCCATATGGCCCTGAGTGGAATGAAATCATGTCACAACTAATAATGTACAACTATGCAGACTACTCTGGTCCCTCCCTATTTATCTCTCTCTCTCTCTCACCTTCTCTCAAACAATAAAAAGTAAATCTTAAAAAAAAAAAAAGAGTGATGACATAGCTAAAAGTCAGAATCCGAGTTCAGAGTACTTCTTTTTCAGTTTCTTGTTTTGTTAAATATAATTAGTAGAATGAAATATTATTAAAACAGGAAGAAAGCCACAAGAAGAAGTAAATAGATTATAATATATTCATCCAAGTGAAATATTGACAACCTCTGAAAGAAATGCTGACAGACTATAGGTGAAACTGATTAAAAAATTAATGTCAGATATTTTAGACAAAGTTGATCTCTCCATATTGATTTAAATCACATCATTCAAAAACAAACAAGAACAAAAAAGAAAAGAAAAGAAGACCCTCCCTAAGTTAGTGCTCTTTCAGCTATCCTGACTAGACTCAGAGCAACACCTGACATTCCACTGCATAATTTTTTACATTACCTATCTTCAAGAATATATCCTGGAACCTATTTGTATATTCTTCCCTAAAGCTGAAAGTTTGTTCCCTCAAGATCATTATCCTTTCTTCAAATTAAAGAGACAATTATTTTCCCATTGATAAAAATTATACCCTAACATGTGTCACTTATAGTGTTTTGGAAATACACTATTATTTCTTGAGAAGGGTCACTAGGATGTGCCTAGCCATCAATGACACTCTTTTATAGAAGTTACACGCAAAAAATGAATTTATGAGTAACATTATAACATAAAACCTTCCCAATTTTATTTTCCTTTATTTGTTTAATATTTAAGGTTAATTTTATGAAGGAAAGAAATTATACTTGCACACAAATTGTCAGATGAAAGCAACCTTTTCTAGGTTTGCGTGTAAAATTTAAAAGCATAATAAGAAAAAAATTGAGATGGGACCAGATAATCTTCTGCCTCTCAATCCCCCTTTAACACCTTTTTTTTTTGGGTCTCACTTTTCTTTGTTCTTCTATTTATTAACCTCTTAGCTGAAAAAAGCATAACCTGAATATCAGAATTATATCATAGTGTAAAAAAGACATAAACTAATAGATACATGTGTGATGATATATAGATACCTAAGCAATGCTCTAAAACAACTGTGTAGTATTATTTCCTGAGAAATATTCACTGCTCATAATTCTAAATAAAGATATTTTAACTAAATACAAGTTAGTGTTTATCTTCTTTCTTCCTACTTATTTTCTTCATGTAACAAAGAATTATGTCCTTTGTAATGCGATTAATCAAATATTCTGGGAATCAGTTTCTTTATATGTAAAATGTTGGGGTTAGGTGATATCTAAAGTTCTTTTCAGTTCTAAAATACTGTGACAATATCACATCTTATGAAATACCAGGTTTGGCATCTATACATGCTGCATTTTTCTTTGCATTATGAATTTTTCAACTCATGTACGAATTACATTTACCCCCAAATCTTAGGGCTTTTGAATTTCTGTTTCTTTGGGAATGACAAGGCATGATAGCTCTCAGC
>PVKE010046212.1:0-12341 GCA_004027555.1 Craseonycteris thonglongyai | reverse complement strand
CTTCAGTACATATTTATTTCTATTTTACTTTTTGACAGATAGAGAGAGAGACAGAGACAGAGACAGTTAGAGAACCGAACTGTGGGAACTCCCCAGTTCAGCACGTGGGTCCTGCCTGGGCCGGAGCCGGGATTCGATCCTCGGTCCTCATGGCCTCAAAGCGAGCGCTCAACCCGCTGAGCCGTCCCGGCTTTCCCTGCTTTATTCTTAAAATCTCGAAAAAGCTCTTCGGATGCACTTATAAAACAACTCTTTATGTAGTCTCCGTCCGTGTATGGCTTTCCTCTCTGAGCAATCTCCTGACTAACTACAAAACTTGCCATATTAACATTGTTAGAAGATTGCACCCAGTGATTAAAAACAAAAGCTGACCTTTCTTGTCTCCTCTGGAGTTCCTTGATTGCTTTCTTCCTTGCATCACCAACCGGATATTTGGTACTAAATGATTCGTGTTTAGTCGTAAAGTGTCTTTCTAAATTAGATTTTTTGTTATGTGCCGTTTTTTCTTGACAAATAAGACAGGTCGGAAGACCATTTAAGTTTTGGATAAATGCAAAGTTTTCTGTCCACTCCACTTTGAATTCACAGGTTTCATCTTCCGTTTTTCTTTGCTTTTTCTTAGTAGCCATGTTGGTCACCTAAAAAAATGTTGCATTTTGAGTAAAAATAAAGCATTAAACACAAAATTATAACAAAAGTAAAAAAAGATCATTAAATACCTGTGGAATCTGTAGATGGAAAAATATATATAACTGTATTAAATAGATTACTAACATATGTACAACTACTAATACATATAATTTTATGAATTTAAAATATATACACTTTTGCGTCAATCGAAAGATTTATGGATTATAATTTAATTACTGGGCTGTGAGGCTGCTGGCTGAGTGCTGACTGGGCTCGCCTGCACAACTCACGCAAGAATCGCATGTGCCTCCCCCGCGCAGTCGTCGCCCGACCGACCGAATAACGGTAAAACAATAAATTCAGAAAAAAACATTTTGTACCTATGCTGCTTTGTTTGTCGAATTGCTGCCCGCCGAAATGTATTTTAACTAAAATACATTTCGGCGGGCAGCAATTCGACAGAGATAATGATACACATGTTTGCGAGCGACTATCCGTGCTATTGTTGCTTTCTAAAAATGTGCCTCTTTTCTGTAGGCTTGCGTTTCAAAAATGTTTACTCGTCTCTTACAAGGCAAGTTAATAAATAATATTCCGTGCCTGCACTAAACATTTGGTGGAAGAGCCGCAGCCAAGGAGTCAAAGAGCCGCATGTGGCTTGTGAGCCGCGGTTTGCCGACCACTAATAGGAAACTCAACTGCACAATTCCTCTTTGAGACTCCTATCCTATAACAGCCCTGCATGTATATGCATAATAAACGTGCTATTTTCTGCTGTTAATCTGTTTACTTTATTTGCCCAGTTGTGCTACAACCAGCACAGCGGAGGGCTACTGAAACAGGGCTGTGCAAAGTATGACACACACACCAAGTCTCTAACGCGATGTCAGGACCAGCGGGCTCAAGACCTCAAGGATCAAGACCTCTGAGTCCAGTTTCTGTCCAGCTTTTGTCGAGCAAAATCAAGGAAGTAAAGTTGCTTTTCAGGTATGCTATGGAAGCAGGTTCCTGGAACATATGCCTCATACATTTCTTCAGACAAAGTCATGTTATGTCCAAAACATGTTTGTTCATTCTGGTTGTCACAAAGCTATGTTTAGCTTTGCTTACCTTAGGCAGCTTTCCACCAAAGCACAGACTCAGCTTTCTGAAATCCTTAACTGTTGATGCACAAGACATTATTTTTACAGGAACACTTTGCTTACAGGCATTGTTGTCTCAGGAACAAAATAATTATATTATTGATAAGACATTGCTATCCCAACCATTCTATGTTTATCAAGAATATATGATTATAGAAATACATTGTTTCCCAACCACTTGGATGATTTTAGAAGATGGGAGGAATTTTTGTGACCCTACAGTTCCATGTGTGCTTAAAACATGTATAGTTTCTGTTTTCGGGATACACAGTTTAATTCACTATATCAAAATAGTTCCTGTATTCTTCAAAACGTTGAGGTCTTTAATAATCTCTAATAATTTGGCTTTTTTTTTTATATATATATAATGATGTCAAAAGGAGAGATGTCAAAAAACCTGTGATTGGGGAAGCCGGGATGGCTCAGTGGGTTAAGCGCTCACTTTGCAGCGCCGGGGACCAGGGATCAAATCCTGGCCCCGGCCCGTGCGGAACCATATGCTGAACTGGGAGCTCCCCCAGTTCAGTTCTCTCTCTGTCTCTGTCTCTGTATCTCTCTCTCTCTCTCTGTCAAAAAAACAATAAAAATAAATAAATAAATATTTAAACTAGAGATGCTACAAAATATATTTTAAAAAACAAAACAAACAAACAAAAAACAAACCTGTGATTGAAGAAATATTTTTTCTTGCGAATTTACTTTCTTATAAATTTTACAAGCAACAAAACTTTCCATAAACAAAACAGGTTCATGACTTTCACCTACAATTGATTTCTTCACCATTGTACTGAGTTTAAGGAAAAGTTCTACTAACCACTTATTAATTTGCTTGTGAACACAGGAGTCCATGCTAAATCTCTTTCTTGCCAACATGGGTGGTTGGTGATATTACATCATACAGCATAATCTAAATAATGTACCTTCTAATAATCCCCAAATCTATTAATGACAGTGCAGTTTTTAAAAGAAATTTTGAAAAAGCAATGCATACAGTGATTTGATAATAGGGTGGGATTAGCTTTCAGTTATATCTGAGTGAACCAGAGATTTAAAACAAGATCTGTATAAATGTTATCCATTTAAGAAATATATCAGGGAAGCCGGGATGGCTCAGTGGGCTAAGTGCTCACTTTATAGCCCTGGAGACCCAGGATCGAATCCCAGCCACGGCTGTGCAGACCCATAGGCTGAACTGGGATGTGCTTCCCATGCGAGAGGTCCCCAGTTTGGTCCTTGCCCCCCCAGTTGGGCCCCTGGCTCGAGGGGGCGTGCCTGCCATATGGGACACACCAAGCCCAGTTCCAGCCCTGCGTGCCCCCCGACAACCTGTGTGGAACAAAACCATGTTGAAAAACTGATGACATACAACCATGGAGACTGTTCTGGGCCTTCCCCCTTCTCGCTGTCTCTCTCTGCCACTCTCCCTCTTTGCCCCTGTCTCTCTCTCTGTCAAAAACAATAAAAATAAATAAATCTTTAAAAAAAAGAAATATATCAAAGTGATTCTTAATGTCACTACTTAATAACATCAAAACCAACTTTTAGAATAAAGATGGGTAATTGTAATCCACTTTTCATTGGTAACTATATATCACTTACATGTATTAGAAAAGCATTTTACAAGTATAGTTACTTTGGAAGAACTTTAGACAGGGAAAGCCGGGATGGCTCAGCAGGTTAAGCAATTGCCTCGCAGCTACAGGGTCCGATGATCTGGTCTGATGATCGAGTCCTGGCCCCGGCCCGTGTGGGCTCATAGGCTGAACTGGGGTGAGCTTCCCGTTTCGGAAACCCCCAATTCGATTCTCGTCAGGGCAAGCTTCCCATGTGGGAATCCTTCCAGCTCCCCCGGTTCAGCCCCCAGCCAACAGGGCATGCCTTTCTTGTGGGACTCCCCCAGCCTGGTTCATGCCCTGTGCAGCCCCTACCCAGTGCCTGTGTTGAATAAGTATGTTGGGAACTGATAGTACACAACTATGGAGACTGCTCTGGGCTCTCCCCTTTTCTCTGTCAAAAACAATAAATCTTAAAAAAAAACAAAAACACAATGAGCTAAAATATATGAGTTTTCCATAAAAAGATCTTTCTAGTTACTTGTTGATAAATGTGATTTGTAAATATTTAGAAAATTTTAAACAATGTAACAAAAGATTATGTAAATATTTGGATTAAAATTCCCCTCCAATGTGGAATAAAAAGGAAAGAACAGTGAAATTGATGTTTATTTTTATGTTCCTTTTTTTAAGGAATGGTTGATGACGTTGATAAAGATGAATTAGAACCTTCAGAAAATATGATCAAACTAGAGATGGGGGGCAGTCTAATGGGAGTAGCTAGGGCTAATAGGATTTCACAGAAAACCCTACAGGAAGAACTCTTTAGTTCTAACTTCCTTCATAATAAAGTTCTATGGTGCTAACTTCCTTTATAATAGACCTCATCGGTTCCAACTTCCTTTTCCCTCCCTTAGACACCCTTCCATCTTGGCATGCTGGTCAGCATGTAGCATGCCTCATCTGCATGTTCTGGGTGGTACCCGTACCCCCACATAAACTCTTTCTGTGGATGAAATACCTAGTCGATAATTATTTTTCAGTTGACAACGTAAATGATGGCTGTAAGATCAGTGGGCCTAAGGGGCCTGGGCAAATAGGATGTGGCAAAGGGGACTTTCTACCTGGCTGTACCCTCCCTGGGAACTTTCGAAGGCAGGACTTCCGTTGGCAACCTGATCCGCCTCTCCCCCACCCCAGAGCCCTATATAACCCCCTCACTCCCTTCCCCACACGCGCATTCTTCGGCCCAGACCTTTTTCCTCGGATCGAACAATGTAGCCCGGGAGCCTACCCCCCCCCCAATAAAGGCTCGCATTTGATTAGCCACTCGATCTCCAGTGTTACTTCCTTAAATCGCGTCCTTACATTTGGTGCCGAAACCCGGGAGGCGACCGCGTAAGCTGCTCCTCTCCCTTCTGGGAACGACCAGGGACCACCGATCGGGCACTCAATCCATCTGTTGTGGGTAAGTCCCACCTTCCCCTGGCGTACCAGTCTCAGCCCGCTAGGGTCCTTGTCCGTTAACCGCAGCTGGGTCAGGGACCCTCTGTTTTCCCTCCGGACTCCAGGTGGTCCGGAGTCGTCCAGATCACCCGTTAGTCCTCTTGGCAAAGTGAACTCACAAGTCTGAGGCACCTCTCCGTTTCCATCCGTGGCCAGAGACCAGGGATTAGGGACGCCTATCTCTCTCTCTCACCACTCTGAGACCGGTTGGCCATGGGTAACACCGAGTCCAAATCCGACCCAAAGACGCCCCTGGGGTGTCTCCTCACTAATCCTGCCAATCTCGGACTCTCCAAGGAACTCCGCCATAAACAGGTTCCTGTTTCTCTCTACTCGGGCTTGGCCTCAATATCCTCTAGATCAGGGGTAGCCAACTTTTCTGTATATAAGATCTACTTTTTATCTTAAAAGTGTGTCGTGATCGACTTGTTGGCCACCCCTGAGCTAGAGTATAAACTCTGATACCCCATTTTGTTGGTTTCTTAGAATTGTATGTTATGATTTGACACTTCAAATCAGCAGGGCGCTGTATTGGCACCGCTCGAGTTGCTGCTTCAAATCATCCGGGCGCCGCTCAAGTTATGAGAGCTACAATCGCTTCAAAGTCCATGGTACACGGAATTCCACCCCAGACATTGTGAGTGATCGACGATCGACCAAAATTGGCCTCACGATCGATCGATGGGTGGATCAAGATTGACTTGTTGGCCTCCCCTCCTCTAGATAATCAGTCCATTTGGCCCCCCGAGGGGACTTTTGCTTTCAACAGCCCCACTGATCTCGAATAATTAAAGGTGCAGGACGAGCATATGTTCGGCGGTTCCTTATGTTCAGGCACTTTTAACGACACTGGGATTTGCGCTCCCGTCCTTCTCCCCGTCCTTCCCTCTGCCTCTCAACCATCCAGTCTCTGGACTCCGACCCCTCACTGCTCTTTGAACCCCCAGAAACTCTCACTTCCCCTCCTCTCAGACCTGACTCCCCCATTCCTCCTCCATACTTTGGGCCAACCCAGCCTGCTCCACCGGTCCCCTCTAGACCCACTACTCTTTCCCCTCCCTTGAGTTAGTTCCTCTAACTCCCCTTTGTTAAAGATGGTGGTTCCCGCCTTAGGGAAGCCTCCCTCCCTTCGTGTAAAGATGGCGACTCTGGGAGGCCGGACCTCCCCACCTGCCTGCCGCTGCCATCACAGCCGCCTGAAATAACCAATAAATGACTCAAGACCTGGACAAAAATCCAGCAGCCTTTCTTAACCACCTCAATGAGGCTCTAACCCTCTATACCTGCCTGAACCCGGTTGCCCCTGCAGGGGCCACGGTACTGGCTACCTATTTTAGCACTCAATCTGCCCCTGATATTAAATGGGCAAAACAGGGACCCAGCCCCTGTTCGAGACCTGGTAAATGTGGCATTTAAAATGTTTCCGCCCAGGACAAAGTGGCCGAATCCAGCCGGCAGGCTCAGATGCAACAGAAGGTGGCGCTCCAAACCCAAGCCCTAGCGGCTGCCCTGAGGCCAGCTGCTTCCAGCGGATGGAACCTGGGGAAACCTTCGAAACGCAGTGCTCCGCCTGCAGCCTGTTTCAAATGTGGCAAAGAAGGCCACTGGTCCCCGTCGGTGCCCCTCCCCAGGCTGCCCACCAAGCCTTGCCCTGTTTGCAAGCAACCGGGCCACTGGAAAAGCGACTGCCCCCTGGCCACCGCTCCCTCCACGACTCTACATGGGGGGCACGCAGGCTAGGCGATGGCTTCGCTCGAACTCCTGGGACTGGCCGATGACTGACGATGCCCAGACTTGAGGACCCCATCACCCTTGCCGAGCCCAGGGTAACGATGCAGGTGGCCGGTAAGTCCATCTCCTTTCTGGTGGACACGGGGGCTACCTACTCTGTTCTGCCTACTTCTTCCGGGCCTCTCCTCCCTTCCCAGGTCTCGATCATGGGTATCGATGGGACGCCCTCTCTCCCCTCTCCTACTCTTTAGAGGGCCATCCACTCCTTTTGGTCATACCCTCCTGTCCTGTCTCCCTCCTCGGCAGGGACATCCTCCTGCACCTGGGAGCCACACTCCACCTGTCCCCCAAAGCTTCCTCTTCTCACTTCCTCCTCCCCCTCATTCAGTCTACAACTGGACCTGATACCTCCCAAACCCCTTATCCTCCGCTGCCCCCAGACAAAGTAGACCCAAAGGTCTGGGGCACCTCCAAACCTATCATTGCTACCCACCACCAGTCCATCCGCATCCGGCTAAAAGACCCCACCAAATTTCTCTCTCGCCCTCAATTTCCCATTTCTGAGGCCCACTGCAGGGGACTTAAACCTATCATTTCCCAGCTCCTTGGCCAGGGCCTCCTTATCCCCACTGACTTCCCCTGCAACACCCCCATCCTGCCAGTCTGCAAGTCCTCAGGGGACTACCGCCTGGTTCAAGACCTCCGCCTCATTAATGAGGCTGTGGTCCCTCTTCATCCAGTAGTTTCTAATCCCTGTACTCTTCTTTCCCATATACGGTACCCCCAACCACTACTCGTTTCACTGTCCTGGATCTTAAGGATGCTTTCTTCATAGTCCCCCTATACCCGGATTCATACTTCCTCTTTGCCTTCACATGGGAGGACCCAGACACCCATGCAGCTCAGCAGCTGACATGGACAGTTCTTCCCCAGGGCTTTCGAGATAGCTCACAGTTGTTTGGGCAGGCCCTGGCCCGGGATCTCACCTCCTGCCCCCTGACTCCAAGCACTGTACTTCAATATGTGCCCGGCCTCCTTCTATGCAGTCCTTCTCTGAATGCATCCTCAACACACACCGCCTCTCTCCTTAATTATCTGGGTTCACACAGCTATCGAGTCTCTCCAGCCAAGGCCCAACTGTCCTCTGCCTCCATCACATATCTAGGCATCTGCCTCACCCCGAGATCCAAAAACCTTAACTCTGATTGCACTCAGGCCAGCCAAGAGCTTCAACCGCCAGAAACAGCAGGTCAGATTCTTTCTTTTCTGGGGCTGGTTGGGTTCTTCCACCATTGGGTTTCCAACTTTGCTTTTCTCACCTGACCACTCTACCTGGCAGCCAAGGATGCACCCTCAGGACCACTCACCTCCCCCTCCGACGTCCTCCGAGCTATCACAGCTCTCAGGGATGCCTTGGTCTCGTCCCCTCCTCTTTTGCTACCTAACACCGATCATCCTTTCCATCTGTTCACAGATAAACGCCGTGGCATAGCCACCAACCTCCTGGCCAACCCTGGGCCCTTCACATCAGCCACTGGCCTACCTCTCCCAACAGCTGGACCCCACAGTCCGGGTATGGCAGCCCGGTCTTTGGGCTTTGGCGGCTGCAGCCGAGCTTACCAAAAGCTTTAAAACTCACCCTGGCTCTGCCTATCTCAGTATTTTACTCCTACAGGTTGATGGACCTTTTGGGACACAAATGTCTCTCCCTCTTAGGTCCCTCCAGGCTCCAGGAATTCCATCTCCTGTTCATTGAAGATCCTACCATCTCCCTATATCCTTCCCCTCACTTTAACCCGGCTTCCCTCTTGCCAGCCACTGCCCACCTATCTCACCCTTCACACTCCTGCCCTCAGGCCATTGAGGCCCTGAGCTCCCCCTGACCAGGGGCTCTCTGACCACCCCCCGGGAACACCTCGACCTCACTCTTTTTGTGGACAGCAGTTCCCTGCTCGGCCCTGGGCCATAGCAGGGTGGCCTGCGCAGTGGTTAGTGCCTCTTCCACACATGAGGCCAACCCCCTGCCTGAGGGTACCACCTCTCAAAAAGCCACCCTTCTCTCTAAACCCCTTGAAGCCCTCCAGCTACCCTCCAAAATGGCAATTATCCATTGCAGGGGGCACCAATCCTCTGGAGACCCGGTGGCACAGGCAACTCACGAGCCGATTCCGTGGCCCGCTCCCTCACCTCGGGTCCTTTCCCTGCCCCCATACCTTTCCTGACCACCCCTACTCAGCCTGACTACTCCCCTGAGGAAACAGCCACCTTGTTACGGCATAATGGCCATATGGCGGATAAGGGCTGGATCTTCATAGGTAATAAAATTGCTCTCTCACAGGCACAGGCTGAAACTCTCCTGTCTGATGTCCACAACTCCTTACACATTGTTCCGAAGGCAATGTTCCGCTTTCTGGACCCTCTCTTTCACTTTCCAGGACTAAGGGGTGCTAATCCAAAAGGCCCATACGGCCTGCCCCACCTACTAGCTGGGACCCCTACTCATCAGATGCATGGACATCAGCCTGGCGAGGACTGGCAAACTGACTTCACCCACATGCCAAGTCAGACATTTTCAATACTGGTTCACTGTGGTTGATACCTTTTCAGGTTGGATCAAGGCCTTTCCTACCACTAAGGAAACTGCAGATATGGTGACAACCATCCTCCTAGAACAAATCATCCCTCGATTTGGCCTCACAGCTTCTATCCAGTCGGACAACAGCCCGGCCTTCACTGCTCAGGTTGTACAACAGGTCTCGGAAGGCCTCCGAATCACCTGGAAACTGCACACTCCCTACCACCCCCAATCTTCCGATAAGGTGGAGTGAACTAAGGGGATCCTGAAAGATCATTTGACTAAGCTCACTCTAGAGCTCCGGACCTCTTGGCCCAATCTCCTTCCCTTGGCCGTGACCAGGATACGGGCGGCTCCCCAGGCCCCCACTGGCCTCAGCCCTGTCGAACTGCTCTATGGTTGGCCCTTCCTTGTTAACCATGACCTCCCGGTTCAGCCCCTCATTTTGGCTTCCTACCTCCCTTACCTGTCTTTGCTCCATCACCTCCTCAGGGAACACACTGACAGCCACCTGTCAGCAGTCAGTGGCCCCAACTCCTCCTCTCTTCCCCGGCAACCTGGGGACAGTGTTTTTTCTTAAGGAACTCAACACTGCTCTCTGAAACCCCGGTGGACAAGACCACACACTGTTGTCCTCACCACCCCCACCACTGCCAAACTCTTGGGCCACCCTGCCTGGTATCACGTCTCTCGCCTGAAACTGGCTCCTGACCAGGGAAATTGGTCATCCCACCTCTTAAACCCAACCAGGTTGAAACTCTCCTGCCAGGGTCCAGCCGCCTCACCAGTCCCTGAACCAACAGACCTGTCCCCCCAGACGGTCTGATGCCTGCTACCACTATCTGCCCACCCTGGTTTTTGGCAGCCATTGAGATTGTCTCTCTCATCCTGTCCTTCCGCCTCGCCATTGCAGCTCCAACCCACTGGACCCCCTGTGAGTACGGTTCAATCATCTGTCTGTTCCTAATGTGTGTTCTCTAATTGGGGACTATGACATGTCTCCATCCCTCAACATGATTTACTTGTTTCTCCTTCTAGCTAATCTATCCCTTGGATCTCCACAGGATCGTCAATCCCTCAATCCCTTCCGTTGGAACATCTATGTTCAGCAAACTTGGAAGGCTGGTGGAGCCACTTATACCCAATTTCTGCCCAACACAGCCTACTGCCCCCTCAGGGCTATCAATCCCTGCTTTCTATTCACTTCTCAGGCTTTGAATCTGTATCCAGACCTGTCAGCTCGCCTGCCCTCTGCTTCCCTTATGACCAATCTAAGGAATCATGCCATACCTGCCAGGCAGGCTCCATCAAAAATAAAACTCACCCTAAACCAGCAGCTCCCCTCTGAATCGGGATGACACAGGTAAAATGGACCCCTTTTCCTGGATCACCCTCATCTGTCAAAGTACCCAATTTCTAAATCTGACTGGGGCAGGTAACCTTTCTGTTTCTCTGCACTTCCCTTGGCCAACCCCCTCTGGCAGCAGTCCCTCTCTGTCAAACCTTCAACACCTCTGGACTTTTAGACTCTTATGCTAATTGAAATAAATTAGAGGGAAAAGGACAAGAACTGTAATACTCTGTGTTAACTAAATTCGAGCATCTGGCACTCTCAAGCAACCCACAAAATTCTTTTGCCAGTTTCTTGAGACAGCTCAGTGGAGAAAATGGAAAAGTCAGACCTTGATTGGGAGGTGATCCATTAGCGCCGTATTCTATAGAATGTCTTTTGTTTTCAGGGTCATAATGATAAACTCAAGCTTCATTAAATGCAATGATCTTTAAAAAGTCCTCATCTTTTTTAAATATTTCAAAAACAACTGGGGGAAGTGTCTCTGCTGTTAAGAATTCATTAAAATATTGCTGTTTGGACAGAACTTAAGAATACTCTTCCATTTCAATGGGCACTGGGTGAAAAATGTAAGCACCTGTGTGTGCTAGACCAAGAATGATGGAGTTGGGTGCCAGGATAGTTCGCCCATTTGAGTGCTTGTCTTTCAACCGCCAGGTATGTGGTTCAAATCTCCGTCCCGGCCCATGCAGGCCCATGTGCTGAACTGTGGTGCAACTGGTAAACCACCAGATGGTGGTGAATGGTCTCGCCTCCCATGCAGGAGATCCCCTGGTTCCTTCCTGTCCCTTGAGGCCCCACATCCACCTGTGTGGAATGAAACTATGTCAAAAAACTAATGATGTACAACCATGGAGACTGCTCTGGGCCGTACTTTTCTCTCTGTCTCTGTCTCTTTCTCTCTCTCTCTGTCTCTATTTGTCTCTCTCCTATCAAATAATAAATCTTTAAAAAAATATATTGATGGAGATGAAATGCCATGTGACTTCACAGAACCATTTATGTCCAAATATGTCTAATGTAACAAGAAATATTACAATGGAGGCTAAATTAATCAGGCCGTCCTTGTTAGCCATGCACATGAGAGTTCATTTCTGTGCTCTCAGTTCAGTCCCACTGTTTTTTGTGCCAATATCATATTGTTTCTGTTACTGTAGCTTTGAAACACAATTAGCAGTCAGGGAGTGTGTTCATTGCAGCTTCTTTTTTCCTGGGGTTGTTTTCACTATTTTGAATGTTCTATGATTTCATAAAAATTAGGTGATTTTTGTTGTATTTCTTAGAAAAGATGCCATTGGGATGTTGATGAAGATTGCTTTCAATCTGTATATTGCTTTAGGTAAAATGGCCGTTTACACTTATGTGATTCTTGCAAACCATGCACACAGAATACCTTTCTATTTTTGTGTATCTTTTTCAATTTCATTGAATAGTGTCTTGTAGATGTCAGTTTTGCGTATACATGCTGCTTTTTGCTACAGTTGTTTGAATTCTAGTTAACTTTTTTACTCTGGATTCTCTTGGGTTTCTCATATACGATTTTCTTTGACTGTCAGTAGAGGTCATTTTACCTCCTGTCATATCGTAGCCAAAGGTGTTATACTTTTTTAAATTAAATTTGATGGGGTGACATTGCTTAGTAAAATATAGGTTTCGGGGAAAGCCGGGACGGCTCAGCGGGTTGAGCGCTCGCTTTGAGGCCACGAGGACCGAGGATCGAATCCCGGCTCCGGCCCAGGCAGGACCCACGTGCTGAACTGCGGAGTTCCCACAGTTTGGTTCTCTAACTGTCTCTGTCTCTGTCTCTCTCTCTATCTGTCAAAAAGTAAAATAGAAATAACTATGCACTGAAG
>PVKE010046211.1:0-12353 GCA_004027555.1 Craseonycteris thonglongyai | reverse complement strand
AGCCGGGACGGCTCAGCGGGTTGAGCGCTCGCTTTGAGGCCACGAGGACCGAGGATCGAATCCCGGCTCCGGCCCAGGCAGGACCCACATGCTGAACTGGGGAGTTCCCACAGTTCGGTTCTCTAACTGTCTCTGTCTCTGTCTCTCTCTCTATCTGTCAAAAGTAAAATAGAAATAAATATGCACTGAAGATAAAAAAGATAATTACTCTCTCTATAAATGTGAAAAGATATAAATAAAAAAAAAAGAAAAATTGTTTCTGGTCAGTCACATCTACTTCTTATGCAAAACCTGGAAATTTTGATTTATTTGTCATAGTTGAGATGACAGCACTAGTTGAGCCCAAGTCTTCCTTTCAGCGACGCTGACATGAAACATCCCAAATGACCTCATGGCAGTAACTCTACAGAACAGACTTGATTTCCATCCTAGAACATTTTTAAGTAGGTCAAAAGTCCAGAAGGAGAACAGACCACCTGAAAACTCTGTGTATGAGAAGATAATTGACTACCCCTCAATACTTAGTGGCTGTAACCCTCAATTATTTACCTCTCATGCAATCTGAGGGCTGGCCGCCAGGGAGGGTTTCTGTTGGTCCTCACTGAAGGCTCGACTGGGGCCAGGGGACCAGTCTGGCAGCTAGCATTGAGCAAAATAAGCCAGACACAAAAGTACACATACTGTATGATTCCATTGGTGTGGCATTCTAGGAAAAGCAAATCTGAACTGTGTGACTGACAGCAGATCAGCAGTTGCCTGGGTCTGGGCTCAGTGGGGTAGTGATTGCAAAGCAGCAGGAGTAAATTTGGGGGGTGAAAGAAGTATTGGCTACCTTGATTACAAGGGTGAGTGTGGAGTACATACATTTGTCAAACCTATCAAACACTGCACTTAACATAGTAGATTTTATCATGTGTGCCTCTGGCCTCAAGAAAGTTTGTTTTTTGAAGGCTCCCCCAAATGTACTTGAAAATTATGTTCAGTACCCTGACTGCTTTGCTCTGATCAATCAGTAGAGGCAGGGATGCTGCTCTTGGTCTCCTTGACTCCACTTTGGCCTAATTAGGTGGTGGTAATGCCTCTATTTGCACTATGTCTCTGTCTCCTGTTCCTCACAGGGAAGAAAGTGCTTTACTAATGGGATTAGGTCTTCTCCATTAGAAGCCAGCAATGATCAAATAAATCCCCATAGACTAAATCAAACACAGTGTCCTTCTGAGTTGAAATACTGATTATTGCTAAGTTCATGTCTGTTCAATTCCCACAAGATCCTGTTCCTGATAAGGAAATGTCATCAGCATTTTTTCCTTTTTCAACCCAAAAGCAGGGACAGTTTTTCCTAAAGTTGATAGAAATAATGTCAGTTCAACTGTATTTTTTAGAAATTTGCCACAGATATAGTTACCCTGTGTTGACATATTTTGCCAAATGACAAAAAACCTTTGATAGGACAGCATGTGTTACTTGCCTCTGCCAATGCAACAAGCAGTGATTTCAGAAAATATTCATTCAATGAGTCTAAGGTGCTTCTAAATCTATTAGTTAAATATGAGAGATAAATCTATCTTCTCTTTAATGCATCTTCTAATGAGTGTAGGAAGAAAACGTTTTGACACTTTTGGGGCCATGATGAAATGAGATCACAAAATAGATTTGTCCGGGAAGAAAAATGACCTTTCAGAGAAAACTGTATTTTTTTCACGATCTCCAGAGGCCAGTGATTCCTCCTGTGATGAAGTCATTTCATGCCAGACATATCATCTTCTTAAATCTCATCTAAAGTTGACCTATCCTAACCTGAACACAGCAGGGAAAGCCAAATCTCTGGAATGAAGATTTAGCTTCTCCCTCTCACATGGTTTCTTGCAAGATGGTCTACCTGTCAGGGTAAAATGTTCGGGCTGACACCATGGTGCGGAACTTCCCGAAGCAGATGGTGTCGTTATTCGCCTCTTGATTCTGATGGCAGTGACGCTGAGATGTCCATTTCCAGATGCAGCAATCACATTGCCCGAGCGGGCGTTTGGGAAAGCACCAATCAGTGAGACAGGAAGGAAGCCCCTGCTGTCTAGACAAGACTGCAGCCTTGCAGCCACTACGGGCCTGTGTCTGTCTCTCAGGGCAGCACCAGAAAAAGAAGAGGGAGAGGAAAGAGACCCCATATTGTCTACTAGACAAAATCCTAAGGTTCCAATTCTGTTCTCTCCCTTCCCTCGCTGCAAAACTGGGTGGTCCAAAGAGGAGGCAAACACGCCGAGTCCTGCTCCCTGACTTCTAGTCTACATATCTGAAGCAAGTTGACCACTTTCTGCTGTCACGTAAGTGTACTAATTTGCATAATATTTAGTAATAGCTTTCTCCTCATAGAAAAGGTGCTTCTTGCAGGCAAGCCTGGGCACCCCCCACCCCCACCCCCCGTGTCCTGGGAACACCCCATGGTAAGAGCTTCTTAAAGTAGAGGCCAGGAAGCTGACAACAGGAACTCACGTCAGTCATCCCAGAGCTGTGCATTGTGCACAGACACAAACCCCAACTAGGGCACAGCTGGCCTAGTGCTCGGAGAAAAGACCTCTCTCACAACCAGGGCCCTTGGAAGTCTAAGGCTTAGGGACTGGGAACAGGATTCACGCGTTTTGACCTGGGAGCAGGCCATCCCAGGCACCAAAGGTGGGATCAGAATCTAGCCTGGTCCAGGAGAAGTGACTAATAGCAGGTGGGAAGGTGCATTACAATGGCTTGGTCCACTCACAGTGTAGGAGAACGTCACAGTGAGCCAACCAGAGTCCACTTTCAAGCAGTGTGCTGCAGGGCAGATGAGAGGGAAGTATATGTGGGATAGGAGAAAGCAAGTGAAAGGCAAAGTGGGGGGAGGGGGGATGGAGGAGGCCCTGGGGGGCTGTGTAGCTGGAGCCACCCTAGTGGTCTGGGAGATGATGAAGACTTCTGCAGAACTGCCAAGATTGATGCCTAGTTTGCTGTTGCCAACCAATGGTAATTGGCATCAACTCAACAACAGGAAAGCCCAATTTAGGATGCAGTGAAGAAGAAAATTGTATTCAGTACAAACAGCTCAATTGTGATATAGCACAGCTGTGAGAATAGCTAAGTTATGAAGCAGCACATCTGTGAAACAATATTAAGAATGAAAAGCTGTATATAATTGTAGCAAAGAATTAAAACTTTAAATCAAAGAAAATAAGAATTTGAAAACAGGTAAAATGGACATATTTTTAAAGAACTATAAATGGTCAAGACTAAAGGGAGAAGAAATAGAACAATGGACTGAATCCTATCAATTTTTGTCATTAAAGAAACTAAATGAGTTTTTAAAACTTTTCCCATAAATGAATTTTTCTACTTAGTTTCCCAGTGAGTTATTTTAAGACTCATAATGGCTCTTCTTTATGGACACTTTCTACTTTAATGTTGGGCATTATTCTCACTGGCTTGTACATATTGACTTATTTACCTGTCACAATGACTCCACCTTGTGGATGGTATGCTATTCCAAACCACCAGTGCAGTAAGAGTTCGGGGGAGCTTAAGTGACCTGCCCAGGCTCATGCGAAAGGGAGAGGCAGGATTGGAAACCACGCTGTCATTGTGTACAGACTCCACAATGTCCTGGTCCACAGATAAGTCCCTAGGGCCAGACACTCCATATTTTATGCAAACCTTTCCAGAGAAGGAGGTTCCCTTTCATTGAGTTTGTCTAACTTGGATGCCAAACCAGAGAAAGCATAGGAAAACCAAACCAGTCTCTTTCAGGAATATAGATGCAAAATGTTTGAGCAAAATACCACATTATATAAAAAAGATAATACCATGCTTCCTAGTGTATAAACACTCCTATGTATAAGACGACCCCTACTTTTCTAACCCAATGTGAAGAAATCAATACATGGGTTACGCCCATGTATAAAACAACCCCTAATTTTTGATCTAACAATGTTAGACAGAAGTATCATCTCATACATGGAAAAACACAGTACTCATGACATTATCACTCATGACATCATTACTAAGTTGACATTATCACAGAATACAATGTTTATTAAACATTAGAAATTAAAATAATATAATTCATCACTTTAATACTTAAAGGAAAATGACAATACAGTTAGCTCAATGAAAGCAGAAACATCATTTGAAAACTTTGAAAAAAAATTCCATGGTAAAAACTCTCAATAAACTAAAAATGAATAAAAAATTCTTGGTCTGATAAAAAATATCTGCCAGAAAGACATGAAAGGCTATCCTACTTAAGTGTGACATGTCAGAAGGATTGCCTTTAAAAATAGCAGCAAGACAAGGGTGTCTAGCACGCAGCACTTCAATACCCACTGTTGGGATATTCCAGTCAGAGCAAGAAGACAAACCAAACGCCCAGGGCCTGGGAAGAACAAAGCTGCCATTATTGCAGATACTATGATTGTTTACCTAGAAAACATAAAGATTCTATAGGCAACTTACCAGATATAACAGAACCTAACATTGTAAAATGTGAGGATATAAATTAAGATCCAAGATATTTTGTACTCATACAAGTGTTAGAAAATGCAATTAAATGATTTTATTTACGATGGCCAACAAATATAAGGAACCAAAAAACAAAGTTTTAATATATAAGACCTTATCATGAACATGTATGATACTTTATTGAAAATCATGATAAAAGTCTTATATAAGTGGAGAGGCAGATCATGTTTATGGATAGAAAATCCCACTATGCTAGAGCTGTTGAGTGTCCTTAAACTACCCACTATCACAGAATTCCAACAAAAGCCTCACCAGGATTTTTCACAGGACTTGACAAGCTGATTTCATGCATGTGCGGGATGGTAAATGCCGATCACAGGTGCCCTGACAGAAAACCACTCCACGTCCCTGTTTCTGGCTCATAGAACCTACTTGGCCCACCCCAATCTCCACTTATGCCCCTGTAGCAGGGGGCGTGTGTGTCAGTTACCCACAAACCTCCTCTGATCCCTTAGGACAGCATTCTCCCTCCACGAAAGGTGTAACCCCTGAGGAAGGGCAGAGGAGGCTGGCCTCCCCGTATCCTGCTTAAGAGTCCACTGTGGTGCCACAGACAGAATATCCTCTCAGAACCCAAGGGCCCAGGGATTCTGTGTCCCTTGCTAAGGCAGCACCACTGTGCAGACAAGTGACCCCAGGTCTGCTCCCCACCTGGACCTCCTGAACACAGGACTAAACACTCCTGCTTCAGAGCCCTCGGTCACAAAGGAACAGTGGCCCAACCGCCTGCGGAGGTGCTGGGACAGTCACGTGACAGCGCTTGGGTCTCAGCGTAGCATCTGTGGTGATTTTGGTTCCTACTCCAGAGGAAGGCCAGGGAACTGTGGGCTGAATTCAGACCCCACTTGACCCTCCCCCACCTTGCTTAGCCCTCCCCTCCCCTCCCCTGGGCTTTCCTCATCAGGAGGTGATGCTCCTCACACCGCCAGGAGAGGAACCCGTGGGTCTACCTTCTGGAACACCACAGTGAGAGCAGCAGGCCAGCGAGTCAGCAGCATCACAGGACATACGGGGAGACTGAGTGTGGGGAGAGTCGTGGAGAAAGCCCCAGGCGGTCCAGACTTGGGCCAGTTTGGCCAGACGAATGGAGTGTCCATGCTTCCGCTGGTTTTCGCTGGTTACGGAAGCTTAATGTGCCCCACATGTGCGCGGAGATGCTCTGGGTGTTCTGTGTGTGCCTGAAATCTCTTTCCAAAGGTGTGGGTCTGTGGCTGCCTCTCGAGTCCTAATCAAACTGACAGGTTTCACGGCCGCATCAGTGGATTGCGGAGCAGAAGTAATCACCAGCAAATTGAACAGACAGGCCCAGACAAGGCATCCCACGTCAGACTAATTTAAATGGTAAAGAAGAACAGAGTGGAGAGAGAGCAGCACAGGGACACTCGGAGAGTGAATTAAGAAGACGAGATGAACAGGGTCACAACATCCAACTCTGAATCCCCCACGCCCAGGAGCAATATGCAGGCAGGCCAGGATGACCTGGGACATGTGAGCCGGGGCAGGATGCCCGGCCTGACTCCTTCCATCACCCCCGTGTGACTGGCACTTCGTGCACACAGTGTGCACACTTCCGCTCCTCTGAGGGATGGGAAAGTACCATCAATGCCCATATGGGATGGCTGAGCCCCCTGGTCCCTGTCATAAAGCACTCTGGCACATCTGAGCTGCCATCATCAGTAATGGTGCCAGCCAGGAGGGCCTCAGGTGCCACATTCATTAAACCAGACGGACACCCGTGGGAGCTGGATTCTAGTCCTGGCTCAGTATAGGCAGTCTGCATTTTAGCAGGTCATTTTTACTTTTCTGAGCCTCAAGTGACTTATTAATTAAACAAGATCACTCAAAAACAAAACAAAACAAAAAAACAACTGTCCTTTGGCCACAAACATTCTGCAATCTCAGATATCCAGGAGGTCTTTTGAATTAATGACTTCAGATCCTCTCTTTAACATAGAAGAACATGGGGCCCGGGACTGGATGTTGTCTATCCTGGAATGAACAACATGGTTCAGTTTGTGTACGGCACATAACTGCATGTCCCACAACTGGACCCACTTCCACCAGACCCTGCACCAGTATTTAATGCCTTTTATGTTTATTCCACACAATACAGCAGTGGTCCCTGGACCAGTAGCATCAGCAACACCTGAGAAGTGTTAGAGTGCAGAGTCTCAGGCCCCACCCAGGCCTGCTCAGTCAGACTCCAGGCTCCGTGTCCAGCCACTGGGGCTTAGCCAGCCCTCCGGGCGATTCTCAGACCCACTGAAGTTTGAGAGCCACAGGAACCAATGCTGCAGTCAGCTGTTCTCAGCCTTTGCTATCCAACCAGGTCACCAGCACAGCTATTCTAACCCCACGTGTTCAGTTTGTCCAGGCAGGGGTTTGAAGCCCCACGATTGATTTCAATATACACCAAAAGTGAACAACACCCTCAGAGCCGGCTCTGTGCGACTCTTTTTCACAAGCATGAGTTCTAGACCTCAGAGATGTTTCCAACACATTTTTTATAGCGTTTGGTCAAGAAGGGGGTGGACACTGCTGAATCCAAGACTGACCTCCAGCCTGTCCAGATGTTTCCACTATGCCAGGGGTTTTCATGCCCAGGTTTTGGAACCAAACACACTTCAATCCTTATGTCAACTTGGCCTCTTACTAGCCTCAGTCTTAGTCTCCTCGTGTAGATAATGAGATGGTTTGGTCTCATGTCTAGGACTGCTGTAAAATAGAGGTTACAGTTAAGTGCCTGGCATCTAATAGGCACCCAATAGAAGTTTACTATCATTGACAGTAATATAGGACCACCTCTGAGCTATTTCACCCATCCTAAGTTCAAGTTCAGTTAAGAAAGACATTAGGCTTTATTTTTCTGGGACAAAGCAGGGCAGGCTTATAGTGCTACATTAGGCCCTGCTGATTTGTGCGATGCTTGGAGGAAGGAAAAGAGTTAGATGAGAGGAGGGAACAGCTGTCAGTGATCTCTGTTGAATCCACTCAAGGAGCTGATGCAGCCCAGGTTTGCTTCGGGTAGGGTTTTTGGGAAGGAAGAAGACACACCTACAATCATCTACCACCCACACTCAGCCACAGGCATCCACATCATAACACTCACCCCTCTTCACCCCACATGCACCCCTGCCTCCCACCAGGATATGCCACACATGTGCACCTGTGTGCACTCACAGGCATACACACACTTTCTCTGAACTTCCTGTAGCCATTACTTAGCTTCAGTTTTTCTTCTGCCTCACAAAGCAAATAGCACCCTGATACGTGGTTGGAACTGATTCTAGCACATTTTCTCTAATAAATTTCTGATTCAGTCAAGCAGACTATCTTCAGTTTCCTAACACAGTAATGTCGCTATGTGGCAGGTCTGTACCACGGACGTGCGTGACAGCTAATGGGCAGCTTCGCCATGCCATGTCAGTGTGGCGGGTTGTTAGGACCTCATTAGGCCATGCAGGCGGGAGCGAGTGGCGCTGTGCTATGACTCTGCAGAGACAGACAGCAGCTAGCAAAGGGCAGGGCTGCGATGGGAGAGCACACCCACGCTTTGTTTTTCCTAATTTGTTGTCAGGATGTGGCGAGTCAGTGTTGGCTTCCGAGTCTGAGGTCAGCCTTTCTAGTTCCAGGCCCGAGCAGTTTCCCGCTGATCTTCAGGATTCTCTCACTTATAAGATTATAACAGTAACATTAGAAAACCACCAGCCCTGAGACTCCATGATGGCACAAGAGGACAGGAGGACAGGAGGGAGCGGGGCAGGCTTGGGGGCACCATGCACTGGGATAGATAGCAAGCAAAGTGCTAACTCTCAGATCCTTTGAATCTCAAGTCCTTTTTTTCCTTTTAGAATTAGTTCTATGTGTAGTTTCTTATGACAAGATGGAAAAAGATAGGAATTAGGTCATAAATTTAGTTTCATCTTTTTATTTTTCCCTTAACTGATGGAGTGCTCTTGGGTGTAGTGCTTCATACTTCTGAGAATCTGTTTCCTCATTTGAAGAGCAAATTGCCACTTTTCGGTCCTTTCTGTTGCTAACATTCTTGAACTCCTGAAGCTAAAGTACTGTGAATTGCAGAGTGATCCAGGATGCCTACTACATCAACAGGTAAAAACCCAAGGCTTGTTAAAGAAAAAGTGTATCCCCACCTGAGACCACAGCAGTAGTTCTGTACACAGGAGTCTGTGTTTAACAGACAAAAGCAGCCTGGGGTCAACTAGCAGGCTCCGGACATCCTTCCTGACCATTGGGCCCCTTCTTTGCTCCCAAGGCCTGCGCTCCGCAGTTCTTCCCACACCACAGCCTCGCAGGACACGGCCCCCCCTGGGCCTTTGAAAACGTAGCCTAGGTGCTGGCTACACGCTAAAGAGGGAAGGTGTTCTGAATTACTGAAAGCACAGCCGTGCTCTGCGCTGTTTTGCCTTCTCACAGCATGCTCACATCTCGCCCTACTCTTTTCCCACTGCTGTGTGCTTTGGGGAACCTCAAGGGGAAAGCCAGGATCATCTTTCTGATGGTCAAGTGTGGTTGGTTAGAATTGCTTCCTAAGCTTGAGTGGTTGCAATTCATGTTTATGCTTTTTATTAGTTCTGGCTGCTCAGCACTGAATGCATGTGTGGCTGTACGTGGGACTTTAACTTCAACAAATAGGAGAAATGATAAACCAGAGAGTTTTTATTTCACGGACTGTTGACTAAGCTGATTATGGGCAGACATCTCAAGTTGGGGCTTTCCTTATCTGAAAGTCTCCTATTAGTTTCCTCCATTCAATTCTTGATTTATTGTGTTTAACAGGTTTCTGTCTCTTCTCATATTTTGAGTTTTTATTTAAAAAAATGAACTCAAATGCAAGTTGCTTATGCTCTCCACCTTACTTGCATTTTATCTAGAAGCTGTTTAACTTTTGGTACAGAGATGTCCTTAAGAATTCATTGAAAAACAGTTGAAAAGTTATTTTACTTTTCCAACATGCAGGTACTAAGTGAGAGAAGGAAGATAAAATGGGTGTGGCACCTGCCTTGGAGATTCTGCCACCCTGCCACCCGCCACCCTGCCACCCTGCCACCTGCCACCCCGCTACCCCGCCACCCCGCCACCCCGCCACCCCGCCACCCCGCCACCCCGCCACCCCGCCACCCTGCCACCCTGCCATCCTACCACCCTGCCACCCTACCACCCTGCCACCAGCTACCCCAGGGTGTGGAAGGCCAAGCACTGTGACAAGCAGAGGAGCAAAGAATATCCATCTGGCAGCTCACAGCCACAGCAGCTGCTCTTGGGATTGTGTTAAAATGCAGAAGCTCAGGCCCTGCCCCAGACAGGCAGTCAGAGCCCAAGAGCCTGCATTTCCCAGCTCCCTGGAGGCTCCTGTGTGCACTGTGGTCCTGATGTCAGGGGACTGAACCTCACAGTGAGGAGATGATTAAAGATGACTTCCCTGGGCGGGTCAGAGCTTGTGGAGCCCAGAGACAGGAGGGTAATTTTTTAACAAAGAAAGCATCTTGTGCAAGAAAGAGGAAATCCCTGAAGGGCCTGGTTTGTTCAGGGAGATGGAGTTTGAGGCAGTGGAGCAGAGGCTGTTGAAGGTGACAGTGACAGACGGCCTGGAGGCAGGAGAGGTTAGCAGGTACTGGGCCCTGCTCCTTGGGTCAGCAGGCGGTGAGATGGGTGTGTCCCGGCTGGGATAAGATGTTCTGTGCCTCAGTGTCCTCGTAGGTAAAACGGCGGTTGTCGGAGCAGCACCTCACGGGCTGTCCTGAGGCCTGCGGTAAGGCATGCAGGGTTGCAGAGAGCCCTCCCACACGCGGTAAGTGCTCTCTGAGCTACTGATGGCTAAGGGTCTACAAAGAGCACCATGGGGAAATGAGTTCATGGTTTGTTTTGAGCTTTGTTTCTTTGGAAAGTGAGATCTAACAATAATGAAGATGTGGAGTGGAAAGAAGAACAGAGGTTACTGGAGGTTAGTGGGACATCAAGGGGAGCAGGAGCCCAGTGCCAGCTCCCTGGCGCACCTCACTCCGCAAAGGAGAGCCCAGACTCCAAGAGGCTGCCTGTCCCAGGACAGGACCAGTAGCAGTATTCCCAGAGAGGCCTTGCCCCAGCTTGGCCCAAGTGTCAGGAAACGCTGGACCTTGACGGAAGACGGTTTGCATCTCGAGAAGAGAGTGATCGGAGACAGGAAGACAGCAGGAGAACAGGGCAGCTTAAGCAGAGCTGTGAGCTCTGTCATGGGCCAGGACGCTGGATCAGTCAGTGGCTGCCTGGCCTCATGTGGGCCATTGTCCCAGGGGAATTGGAGGACCAAGAGGAGGCTAGGCAGGCAGCGTGGTGAGGCTGTCACAGCCGCTGATGTCCTGATTGGCTCCTTGTCAGCTGCAGAACTTTGGTGGAGCCACTGAGCCACTGGGCCTCTGTGTCTTCCTCTGTGAAACGGGGTGGTGATGTTGTGCTGAGTGCTGTGAGTCACGCGCAAGAGCACAAGCTTCGGGGGGCAGCCTGGGCTGAGTGTGGGTCATGTTAGGGTGTCAGGGTGGGTTTGGTGCCGCCTCCAACTCTTACCCCTTGGAAATTACACTGAGGGGGCTAACTCAGAAAGGAACCAAAGCACCATTTTGTTAATATCCTGCAAGCACTGAACGGCCTCCACCAGGGCCACAGGAGCTCTGCGAAAAGCCCCCTGGTTTCTGCCCTCTGCCTGTTCAGTCAGAGGTGGCTCATGCACACAGCAAGACGAGAGAGAAGCAGAAGGAATGCAGGGCGTGGGGCCCCTCGCCCAGACCCTTAGCAAAAGAGACAAGGGAAGACTCCCGGGCCAGGCCTGTGGCTGCCCTCCTTCCCTTCTGAAGGAGAGCCAGTGAGATGGGAGTACTTCCTGCAGGGCCAGCAGACGCCACCACCCTTCCCTAGTGACACTGCATGACAACCATGACCACGTTGTGGGAAACACCATGGCAACAACGTAGAGTGTGGTTTAGAAGAATGAGGTGGGGAAAGCACAGAGAGGAAAGAAAGCCTCTTCATTCTCCACATAGACAGGGCTCTCCAAGGGGAAATCTCTGCAGAATGATTCAGAAAGGTCAGCTAGACTTTGGGGGCGGGGGGGGGGGCTGAAGAGCTCTCTCTGACCTGTTAGATAACACAGAACTCAACTAGAGGGAGCCCCCACAGGGGGTGTCATTCTCCTTGAATGGAGACTGTGTATTTTAGGAAGGAAGCACTGTGACTGGCCCTGCCAGGGACACTCCCAGGACGGCTGGAGCCGAAATGACCCTAGTGCATTGCTTAGAGCAGGGATTCCCAACCCTGTGCCCGTGGGCTCCATGGCGCCCGCAGCCCAATTTGTGTGCACCCGCCATTATTTGACTGCATGAGAAGTTTTTCATAAACACTAAGTAAAACTATAATTTATTTTTATACATTTGTTAGAATTTTAAAATATTGTTTGAATATCTACACAGGTTTATGATATTCGTTGGTATGTTTGCGATATTGTATGTATGAGTTTTTCCCTCGCTTTCGCCTTTGTACATGTCGCGTCTTGTGTAGCCGCTGCGCTCTTTAAACTCTCCTCCACCCAACCGGGAGACGCCAAGTTGCCATTTTGATTGCGGTGGCTGGACTGATCGGGTCGTGACGGTTAGCTAGGATCACAGTGTTTTGATATATTTGATTTTAAATGAACTAAAAGCGAGGTAGGTAATCTATTATTATGGTGGCAATTTGATATGATATTGTAGTTCTATAACTATTTTTATTTTTATTTTTTTAGTCCTAAAATGAGTGGACCAAATAAGAGAAAACGAACCTATAAT
>PVKE010046210.1:0-12343 GCA_004027555.1 Craseonycteris thonglongyai | reverse complement strand
GGGAAGCCGGGATGGCTCAGTGGGTTAAGCACTCACTTTGCAGCCCCGGGGACCGAGGATCGAATCCCGGTCCCGGCCCGTGTGGACCCATATGCTGAACTGGGGAGTGCCCCCAGTTTGGTTCTCACCAGGGCGAGACCCCAGCCCAGTTCCTGCCCTGTGCAGCCCCGCCCACCTGTGGAATAAAACTATGTGGAAAAACCAATGATGTGCAACTGTGGAGACTGTTCTGGGCCCTCCCCCTTCTTTTTGTCTCTGTATCTCTCTCTCTCTCTCTTGAAAACAATAAAAATAAATCTTTAAAAAAAAAAAAAAAGGAAAGAAATTCCCATATATATAATTGAATATCAACACAATGTTACTGTTCCTATAAATTTCAACAATTTTCCCACTAATGTCCTATGTGGAATATTTCTTTTCCGGCCCCCAAATTCAATCCAGCCTCCTGCCTTGTTTATAATTTTTATGTCCCTTTGGTCTCTCTTAATCTGCAACTGTTTTTCAATCTGTCTTTGTTTTTCATGACACTGACATTTTAAAGAGCACAGGCAGTTATTTTGTGAAATGTCCCTCAAATTGGGTTTGTCTGATATTTCCTCATGATTAAATTTCCTCTGTGTGGGTTTTTATTTTACTGTTTTTGAATACTGTGTTCTTAAGGTCTGCTCATTCTGCTTTAGCTGCATCCCTTTTGTTGCTTCTGCTTGCTGTGTGGAATTCTCTAGAGAAGACTGCCCCTTGCAGTGGAGGGGCAGGGCTTCCAGGAAGATAGCAGCCGCATCGGCCAGGGCTCCTGATGGGGACAGTGTCACACTGGACATCAGCATGCCCCTTTAACACCAGGGCTGGGTGTCGCTGCCCTGCTTTAGCTGGTAGTGGGCCTCAGCTATGTGCTTCCTCAACTCTGTGTAAGTCACAGGAGTTCCTGTGCTTGTGGAAGGGATGACAGAACAGGGAGGTGATCTTTTTTATTGTTCCTTCTTTTATTCGTGCACGTAATAAACATTGATGAAGGGCCTGCTCTGCTCATTGAAGCTCACCTTCTAGCAAACTGAAAACCAAAAACTGTTTGAATTGAAAGCACCTTACTCTGAGAGATGCAAATGTTCTAAAATGAAGGTTAAGATCAATGAATAGTTTGATAACATTTTCAGTTTATTAGCAACACAGCTGTACAGAAAATTATGCTTCCACCTCTTCACCTAAGTATAGTGATTTCTGGTTCTCTCTGGCCTGCTCTGAAATACCCCAACACAGAACGTAATTTTTGCATCGTTATCTCCAAAATGCATAAATAATTGTGCATTCTGCTTTCCTCCAGTGGCAATCATTTTGTATGCTTTCCCATGTTTCACAACCTGCATATTTATCACTCTTAATGACTGTAGTAAATTTTATCAAGCTGATCTACTATAAAGCGTGCATTTCTCTTATGTTGTAAATTTGTCTTGTTTCTAATTTTTCTCTACTATTGGGGAAAACTTTTTTAAAGATAGTATACAGCAGGTCCTTGTGTTAAAGTAGTTTTCAAAAACTGTTTCATTTAAAAGGGTTTATTCAAACGGATAAAAGATAGTTGAATTCCTGTGGAGAAAACACAGCCTGTCTTTTTAAAGGGAACTTATGTTTCTTTGCTTATTTCTTGAGCCTTCATTTATAATGGAAAAATAGTAGAGAGGATCTGATATATTTAGACCTTTTTCAGTTGAATACCTTGCGTGTATTTATTAGGAAATGGCATGTTTCCAGTGAGGAAAAGGGAACTAATGGACAATGCAGCTAGAATATGAGATTGTGGTGTGACAGCTCTGAACTTCACTTGCCTTGACACAACGGGACAATCTTTCAGTTCCTCCACACTATCCTACTGAGAGCCAGGGGAGGAATACGTCACCCCCTGGCACGAGGTAGTCAGTTCCATCTCAGCAAGGAGGGCTGGTTGGTTGTTAGACCTCTGGACCTACCTGCAGATGACTCCTGCTGCAGCTGTTCAGAACAAAGACTGAGAAAGGCAAAGAATGGACTGGTCCATCTTGAAGAATTGAAATTCACAGATGGTACTTTGTCTCACCCAACTCCAAATCTGCTGAGCGTCTGAGGACAAGTTCAGTTCTCAGGAGAGCTCGTCTGTCCTCTTTTCAGTGCTCATGTGCTGGGAGGTGCTTGCCAGAGGTGAGGTGGAGGTTCACGATCAGCTGGTGGTTGCAAGCACTATTTCTCTCCTTCCTTCCTTCCTTCCTTCCTTTCTTCCTTCCTTCCTTCCTTCCTTCCTTCCTTCCTTCCTTCTTTCCTTCTTTTTACTCTCTCTCTCTTTCTGTTTCTTCTTTTTCTTTCTCTCTCTTCATCTTTTTCTTTTACAAGTTTGATATTAAAATTTCATAGTACAGATTTTTAAAGTGATAATATGATCATATCTTTAGGAATCTCCACAAGAATGTTATAATTTGTTTTCCCAAATCACTGAGTCTGGAAACATTTTTGAAGTGCTCCTATTAGGACTAATACTCCTTCAAAGATACATCAAAAGAGGTTGCTCTAGCTAGCCTTACCTCTTATCATCTACCTTCTTGGAGCTACCAGCTACCAGTAGGGAACTCCTATAACCCATCACACTCTTTTTTTTTATTGTTAAATTTATTGGGGTGACATTGGTTAGTAAAAATTACATAGGTTCCATGTGTACAATTCTGCAATAATACATCATCTATGTGTTGCATTATGTGTTTATGACTCAGAGTGAGTTCTCCTTCCATCAACATCTATTTGACTCTCTTTCCACCCCCTTCCTCTCTTACCCTCAGGTAAACTGCTAAACTATTGACTGTGAAGGACTATTTCTAAAGAAAGCACAAGCCTTAACATTTATGACTGACTAACTGGGGCCTGGTCGTGCTGAGTAATACAGATAATTCAGTTGTTCAGTTGGTACCTTCAAAGATCGTGGGGCTGTTGTCTCCTCTGTAGTAGTTATTTATCTTTATATATCATATATGAAGATTTTCTTGACATGTAGAATTTGATCTCACTCTTGCTACCTGAGGGCAGGGCTTTGCATGTCTGTTTTATTGCTTTATCTCCTGTTGCCTTGTGGGGAGCTCAGAAAATAAAAAGTGCTCAATAAATATTTGTGGACTAGATGATAATACCGGTATCTTGGTTTTGTAGACTAAGCATGTTATCTGGGCAGCTGCTACCCACTAGTTTGGAGAGGTAGCACAGGTTACTGTAGAAATGAGTAGCAGCTAAATAAACCAAGGCAGGGAGTGGTAGAGTGTCAAGGAAAGTACATGGGCTGTGGAGTCAGGCAGCTGGGGATTCTCATCCCAACTCTACTTCTCCCCGACTGTCTTCACTTGTTTGACCCAGTTGTAGTCCCTGAACCTCAGCCTTCTTACCTGTAACATGGATGAAACTGCTTCATTCATGCAGTTTGTGGGAAGTTCATTGCTCAGAGTAGACACTTAAAAATGTTACCCTCTTCCACCTTCCCCTGCCCAGATGGTGAACACAGAAAGCCAGGAGGGGCCCAGATAATGTGTCCAGGTGTTGGAGGAGGCAGTTGGAACACCTCACCCTCTTTCCTTGTCTTGGGAATGTGCATAACATCCATCGCTCTTATACTAGGAGTCACTCAAGGACGCAGCCATGAGAGAGTCATGAGTTACTGAGACCATTTGGACTGTGCATGTGTATGAACCCCACTGAGGCCTCTATATAAACTTAAGATGCTGGTGGGCAGGTGTGGAGGTCTACTCCTTTTGGGGCCACCCAAAACAAATCTCCTCCCATGTAAGTTTCTTAGTTTCTTAACCCATTTCTGTTTGCTTCAAGAATACTCACCAGTAGCACTGGCAGCTGCAGCATTTACCCTGAGATAACTCACTGATTACAGTCCTAACCTTACCTCCATACTTTGCCATGAAATAGCCTTTATAATGATTTTCATATCACTGTAGTGTATCAGTAGTCTTTGGAAACAAATGACATCATTCTATTTATAACATCCTGTGTTTAACAGTGGTGTTTCCATTTACAAAATACAACAATTCTCAGTGGCTGAAAATGTCAAATCCTAGAAAATGTAGCATTCCTATGTGTGAAAAAATTATTAAATACCGATCCTATATAGTTCTGTTACATTAGGATTAGAGACAAGTTCTGTTTTGAAATAACTCCAAGAACAGTTTTTATATTTTATTTTCACATTGAAAACCAGTCAGATTTGCTTCAGCCTCAAAGAGCACGTTTGTGTAAAATTAAATGAATGTGGCAAGCGAACTGCCCTTTGGTTTTTTATGTTTTGTTTTGTTTTTCTAAATGGGAAATGGGTTAAAACTGCCACCTGTCTATCTGGAGTTGTCTGCCTCCTCCTTCATCTTGCCTTGCCCACTGTTTTGGGGACCCATTTCGAATTTTTCCCAGGGAACTCCTGGTGAAACAATACCAAGTGCTGTTAAGAAACATTCATGTTTTCAGTGTGACTGTCATTTAAAGCATGCCACGTCATTGGCTCCATCTCTACAGCAGCAGCTATTGCCATGAGTGCTGCGAACAACATAAGTACCTTTTGGTTCTGCTTTGAGCCTCTCTATTAGTAACTGTGTTCTTTGCCCCTACAGGATTTATGAACGTGTGATAGACCCTCCCGAAACCAACCTTCCCCCAGGAAGCAATTTATGGCTTGGTCAGCGCAACCAAAAGCATGGCTTATTCAAAGTAAGGACTGCTTTCTATTTTTGCCATGTGCTTTTTTATGTACTTGACATGAGTTAAATCATTTAATGTTCATCATTTTATGAAGTAGGTGGTTTGAAACGCTGCTAGGCAGAGAGTTAAGTGACTTGCCCAAGGTCACACAGTTCACTCTGTGAACAGGTATGGGTGCTACAGAATGTAAATGATTCGTATTACGTAACCTAATTCTGGGAGACTTAACCTGGCTTCCATTTTCAGAATGTATTTTGCATTAGTTGGTATAGATGTCTGTATACAATAGGAAACAAATCGCAATGTCTATGAGCTTTGGTTTCTTATCTATAAAGAGGGTGGTACAATAACTGCATTGCTGTCCTTCACAGAAACAGGAGGATATAATGATAAAATGAATTGAAGTTAAAAACTTGAAATTTTAAGATAGTCTTATTCTTCATTCAGTAGAATGGCAGGGTATTGCTTCTGGCAATATGGTAGACTAGATATTTAAAAAATCCTCCTGCTTCAAAATGCCTATAACTTCTGGATAAAACAGAACAAAAATCTCTTACGAAGGGAGACCACATCTACCAAGGGGAAAGAAAATAGGGATGTCAGCCAGTATCAGGAATTTAGAGACTTCGGTATTTTATTTATTTATTTATTTCAACTTTAATGAGATATAATTAACATAACACTGTAAGTTTAAGGTGTATAATAGGTTAATATAATACACATATATTACAAAATGATTACCACCATAGTGTTAATTGATATCACTATTTTACATAATTACAATTTTTTTTTTTTGTGGTGAGAACACTTAAGACCTACTGTCTCAGCAACTTTCAAGTATATAATACAATATTATTAACTGTAATCACTACATTCTACACTAGATTTCCAGAGCTTATTTATATTGTAAGTGGAAGTATGTGCTCTTTGACCAACTTCTCCCCACTACCCTCCTCTCTAGTCCCTGGCAGCTACCATTCTACTTTCTGGTTCTGTGAGTTCAGCTTTTTAGATTTTATGTATAGGTGACATCAAACAGTATTTCCCTTTTTCTGTCTGACATTTCATTTCTCATAATTTCTTCAAGGTCCATTCATGTTGTTGAAATTGGTGAAGTCTTTCTGGTTTTGATATCAGGGTAATGGTAGTTTCACAACATGAGTTTGGGAGTATTCACTCCTATTTAATTTTTTGTAAGAGTTTGAGAAAGATTGGCATTTACTGTATTATTATAATGTTTGGTAGAAGTCACTGGTGAAACCATTTGGTCCTGGGATTTTCTTTCCTTTTCTTTTTTGTTTAATTAAGATGTACATACAAAAATTTACCACTTGATATATATGGTTCAGTAAGTTTTGGAAAATTATAGTCATGTATACACTATTATAATTAAGATAAATGACCATTTTATAACCTCCAAATATTTTTCTCTGCCATTTTTTATTCAATTCTTCTCTCCCTCCTAACTTCTAGCAACCATTTATCTGTCCTTTAGGTCTATAGTTTTGCCATTTCCAGAAAGTTATGTAAATGTAATCATTTATGTATGTATGTGTGTGTGTGTATGTGTGTGTGTGATTTTAAAATTCACCCATGTTGTGGTATGTACTGTGTTTTATTCTTTTCTATTGTTGAGTAGTATTACAATTTTATTATATGGATATGCCACAATTTGTATATCCATTCCTCAGTTTATGGACATTTAGGTTGTTTTGATTTTGGGTATTTATAAAACAAAACAATACGTGAAAGCTGCAGTTAGAGTCTTAATTTCAGTAGTCTCTGTCAGATGAGAATGGCTTAGATTCTATGAAAGATCGGAAGTTGGACAGAAACTTCTGAAATAAAGCCATGACCCAGAAAACTGTATCTTTAGTGATAGGGTAGGTAGAAATCGTCTACTGTTTAGCAAAGGGAGGCAATCCAGTAACTGGCCTTTGCCCATCGCATCTCCACATAGAAGCAAAATACGCATTCCCTGTTGAGAATTTGAAACCACAACCCTGACATCACACAGACTTGAAATTTAGATTTACTTTACCCATGTAGCTCAGGCAACTAACTTAAAGTGGCCCTGGTTTTGGTACCTTGGGATTCCTGATGAAGGAAATACAAATTATCACTTGCAGTGCAGACCTCACAGAATTCCCACAAATGAAGTTCATGCTAATTTGAGTTTTTCAGCTGTCATAAATGGGAGTAGAAAGAAACAACAAACTTTTCAATTAGCCCTTAAAGGGCTGCAGAACTAGAATTAGAAGATAAAGAATTTTAAAAATTCGTATGTTTAAAATGTTTAAGAAATAAAATAAATAAATAAATAAATAAATGTGTCATGACTACAGATAATAAATAGGGCCAGGGAGATGTGAATAAAAAAGAACTTCTGGAAATGAAAACTAAGGTCACTGAAGTGAAAAGAAACTCAGTGAACCAGCTAAATAGCAGATTAGACACAGATGGGGAGAACATTTGTGAAATGTAAAATACTGTCAAAATAATAACCTAATTGTAGTACAGAGATAGAGAGGAAAATAGGAAGGTTAGAATTTGAAGAAGATACATATATAAAATACATATTTTGTATGCAAATCTCTCTCTCTCTCTCTCTATAAAATGTACATGTGTAAACACACATACTATATATTTGAAAAATTCCAGAAGATAATAGGAGAAGAAAGTCATGGATGCTAATAGAAGTATGAATTCTAAGGATTTTCTAAAATTGATAAAATACATAAATTCTCATAAGAAATACAATGAAATCATAGTGTATGTTAGCTATTACTGTCTAAGAAGTCACTTAGAGAATTTAGAAGTTTAAGCCTGTAACACACAAATTAAATGAAATTATATGTGAGCAAAAAATACTGTTTTTCAACTTAACATCTGTGGGTGCAATATCCAGTATTGGGTTCACATAACTTGTAAACTTCGATTCCAAATCTGACATGTGTGGTAGCTATAAATTGTACATACCCCTGCCATACTTGGAATTTTATCAGTGACTCATCTAGAAAGACATCTTCATCCAGAGTATATAATTGTTTAAACGATTATTTATAGTTGACTATACTTCCCACTTTTCATATTCTGTCCTTTTTACATAGTTTCATTATCCACAAAGTGAAGACAATGTGATACAGCCAAAAAACATTGCGGGCCATACCTTTTGAAAATATCAGTGTCTCTAATTTTTGACCAGTACCTATGTGTTTTAGATTTTTCTACTTGCAACATTATGATACATAACAAAAGGTATGCTTTCATTTCATCACTTGTTACTGGAAACAACTCCTCATCCTTTTTCGAGTTCTAGTCCTTTATCTTTTGACTTGTGTATCTATTTGTTTCTACGTTATCATTTCCAAAAAACCATCACTTATCACTTGTTTCAAACACAAGGAAGCATAGGATTTGCTCCTAGTTTTCACAAAACTAAAGTGTTTATATCTGCAATTTGGGTAAATGGTTTTATGTTTGGAATGTTTTCTTTTTCTTCCCAATTCCATTTTTTATCTCCTGAATCACAATCATCACTGCTTGGTATACAGGTCTTGCACACTTATGAATATTGTGTACATTAGATAGGGCTATCTTTGCTTGAATTTGAATCTTCTGTTGAATAGTCAGCTATACAGATTTGTTTAAAACAGCATCACTATTTTCACTCAAATACCACGTTTGGCTTTCACTATCACTTTTGTACAGATTTAAAACAGACATCTACAGTTCATACTTTGACACTATACACACACACACATATTTATTTATTGATTGATAATATTTGCATTAAAACTGCACTCAAAGTAAATTAAATCTGTGCATGTCTCAGAGATGTCAGTGTTTACAGTGGCTTAAGAAACACATGACATATCCGAGGCGTTTATGTATGTCAAGCAGTTAATGAATAGCCATTTTACTTAGGTCCAAACTATTTGGTTTGGGCGGATGACTGTCCCGGTCTGGTCTGGATATGCTGATATCTATCTGCTGGCCTCTCTCATGTGTGTGGTCATGTGTGTGGTCATATGTGTGCCCTGAGACAGGTCAGCAGGGCAGGATGATCTAAGATGGCTTTCATACATCTGTGGTATTGGTTGGCTGTCGACTGGTATATGTTAGTTCTCTTCCATGTGCTTTCATTTTCTAGCTATCTAGCTGAGGCTTATGCACATGGCCATCTTGAGATTTCCAGTACGAGAAAAGAGGGAGCCCTAATACACTACCGCTTTGTAAGGCTCTGTTCGCTTGATCACGTTTGCTTGATAACGTCTCTTAATATTTGTATACAATTTTTGGCATCCCTGTATATGTACCACATCTTTATCCAATCGTCTGTTTGTTTTTTGTTTGATTGTTTATTTGTTTTCAGTGTGTAATTCTTAAAAAAAAATTTTTTTTAATTGTTAAATTTATTGAGGTGACGTTGGTTGGCCAATTGTCTATTGATAGGCACTTCAGTTGCTTTAGTATCTTAGCTACTGTAAATAATTCTTCAGTGAACATAGGGGTGCATATATATTTTTGAATTAGTTGATTTCTTCAGATGAATAACTCAAAGCGGGTCATAAGGTAGTTTTATTTTTAATTTTTTGAAGAACTTCCATACTGTTTACCATAGTGGCTGCACCCATTGGCAATCCCACCAGCAGTGCACAAGAGTTCCCTATTCTCCACGTCCTCACCAATACTTATTTCTTGATTTATTGATGATAGCCATTCTCGACAGGTGTGAGGTGATACCTCATTGTGGTTTTAATTTGCTTTTCTCTGATGATTAGTGACAATGAGGATCTTTTCATATATCTATTGGCCATCTGTATGTCCTTTTCGGAGAAATATCTGCTGATGTCCTATGTCAATTTGTAAAATAGGATTGTTATTTTTTTCTGGTGTTGCATGAGTTCTTTATACAATTTGGATATTAACCCTTATTGGATATATCATGGGTGACTATTTACTGTCATTCTGTAGGTGTTTTTCCATTTGGTTTCCTTTGCTGTTTAAAAACGTTTTAGTTTGGTATAGTTCCATATGCTTATTTTTTCTTTTGTTTCCCTTGCCCAAGGCAACATAGAACATGTATTACTAAGATTAATGTTAGAGAGCTTACCACCTAGGTTTTCTTTTAGGAGTTTTATGTTTTGGTTCTTAAATTTAAATCCTTAATCCATTTTTAGTTTATTTTTGTATGTGGTATAAGAAGGTGGTCTAATTCAATTCTTTGGTGTGTGTCTATCCAGTTTTTCCAGCACCATTTATTGAATAGACTGTTTTTACCATCCGTTGTCACAGATTAATTGACGACATAGGTGTGGGTTGATTTCTGGGTGCTCTATTCTGCTTCATTGATTGTGTGTGTGTGTTAATGCCAATACCATACTATTTTGATTACTATAGCCTTGTATAGATTCCATCTCTTGAAAGACTATTTTGCAATGTTGCATTGCAAGGATATAAATGCAAGGAGGGGAAGAATTTTCTTTTTAAACATTTATTTTTATTGTTTTTTTGACAGAGAAAGAGACAGAGACAGAAGGAAGCGGGAGTGCCCAGAGCAGTCACCATAGTTGATAGCATTAGTTTTCCATATAGTTTCATTCCACAGGTGCACGCAGGTTGCGCAGGGTGGGAACTGGGCCTGGAGCCTCCCACATAGGCCCTGGCAAGAACTGAATTGGGGGCCCACCCCAGTTCAGCATATGGGTCCACATGGCCTGGGGCTGGGATTCAGTCCTCAGGCTCTGGGGCTGCAAAGTGAGTGCTTCACCCTCTGAGCCATCCCAGCTTCCCCAAGAATTTTTGACCATTTAAATAATCTACTACACAAATCGGGACAAAGAAAAAGACAGCCACACCTAGACATAGTAGTGGATAGGAGAATCCCCAAAACATGGAGAATGTCTTATAAGAAACCAATGAGAAAGAATAATATAGATTGAATACCTGGCTTTTAAACAGTAAAATCAGAAGCCCAAATAATAAATGTTTTCAAAGTTTTGAGAGAAAATAACTCCCAAATTTTGTTGCCTATCTCTATCTTAATTATTATCACTTGAGAGAGAGTATGAAAGACTTTGCAGATGAACAAAAATATCAGTTTATGACCAATAGATTTTTATTGAAGAAACTTCCCAGAATAAAGACATAAAGTACAAGGAGACTTGATGAATAAATAAATTGTTGAGAGCCTGCACACACCTGAATAATTATTTTTTTGTCATATAATAATAGTAACACCTAATCTTGGAAATATTAAATTCAAAATATTAGACAACAATAACATGAAAATAGTGGATGATTTGGTTGAAAGTATTATAAGGTCTTGTCTTGGTCAGAAAATGGATTGAGAAAGTGATTAATTTTAGATTGTAACAGTGTGTTAAAAATTTAAACCAATACTGAAATAATACATATAGTATTTAGTTTCCAAATTTAAGAGAGTGAGAGGACATTTTTAAAAGCTCTATCAATCCAAAATAAGGCAAGAAGGGAAAAAATGTTTAATGAAATATAGTAGACATATTCCATTTCACACCATTATCAAATTTAAGTGATTTACACTGTGGTTAAAAGTCAGACTATTCTACTGGATTTATAAAACTCAAATTCTGGCATATGTTTTTAATCTTGAAACAATTAAAAAATAAGGAGTAATAAATGTTGATAGGGCAGTTGAAAAAAGAAGGGGATAAAATAGGCCAAACTAACTATGAGAAAGCTGTAGAAGCTGAGGTTGTATCAAACATAAAGACCAAAACGTTTACCACATAATGATAAACAATTTTAAAGATGCATACACCTAAAACTTAAGCTAAAAGTGTACATTGAGGTGTTACAGGATCTGGGGAAGGATGGTCTTCTGTCTTTAGGATTCTGGGTCAATTCCATATCCATGGGGAAATAGGTCATCTTGACTTCTCTTTCGAGTTATATACAAAATCAATTTCAGGGGAGTATAGATCTAAATATGAAAGGTACACTAGTAAAGCTTAGAAAGATAGCATAAAAAAATCTTTATGACCTGGATAGAGGAATAATATTTCTCAAATAAAATGTAAAAGTAGTAAGCGCAAAACAAAGATTGATATATTGGAATATACTAAAATTTGGAACTTTTTTTTAAAATACATGACTAAGAAAGTAAAAGGGCTTACCATAGGATAGGAGAAGCTATTCAAAGTAGTTGTATTCTACGAAGACAGAGAGTGAGACATTTAATAGTAGAGAGTATCTAACTTAAGACATTAGAAAATGAAAAGTAGAATAAATCCAAAGAAAGTAAAAGGCATGAAAACAAACATAGAAGAACAGAAATTGATAATATAATGAGTAGGACACAATAGAGAAGATCAAAAAAGTCAAAATTGGGTTATTTGAAAAAAGAAATCTGGAACTTTGAGCAAGAGAAATTGAGAGAGGGTATAAAAATTAGCAGGAATAAAAAATACTGCAAAAATTAAAATAACCTTAATTAATCATTTATTAACAATTTTATGCCAAGAAAATGGAAGATTAGAGGAAAATGAACAATTTCCTACAAATACATAAATTATCAAATTCAACTTAAATGAAAAATCAGTAATGTATGATAAAGAATTTATGACTCAAAATCTACTGGATGAGTTAGTTT
>PVKE010046209.1:0-12342 GCA_004027555.1 Craseonycteris thonglongyai | reverse complement strand
TCAGCACGTGGGTCCTGCCTGGGCCGGAGCCGGGATTCGATCCTCGGTCCTCATGGCCTCAAAGCGAGCGCTCAACCCGCTGAGCCGTCCCGGCTTTCCCAGTCACCCTTCCTATTGTCATCTTTTCTCCATTTTCTTAATTTTCCCACATCTAACCAGGTTTTCTCCATCATACAATTCCGTGGATTGTATAGAGGATTCATCTCACAAGAGTGAAATATTCACCAAATCATTCTAGAAAGTATCGACCTTTGACTTCCAAGGTGTCAGGGAGGTACTGGTTCACCAGAAATAGCTGGCCACCTCCAAACGATATGAGAAACAAACTGAGAATAAAATAAGAAAACCTGAGTTAACAGGTGACGGTTACAAAGCTGAACAAACATAAAAGTAAATCCATAATATGGAGATGAATTAGATTACAGAATATGAAGAAGCAGGAAAGTGGTGTTACCATGAAAAATAAGGAAATGAGAAGCCAGTCAGATATACTAGAGATCAAACTCAAAGAAGAGATAGAAAGAGCCATAGGTGAGGAGCTGATTCTGATAATCTCTCTTCTTTACATGCCATTTTATAACATTTTTAATCACTCATGGATAAAGTTATGAGTATAAACTTAAAACAGAATTTGCTAACACTAAAAGCCATCATTTTCCAATGAAGTCATTAATCTTGTTAATCTAGATATATAACACCAAAATTTCTTCCCGATTATTTCAGAGAATGTATCCAGTAGTCCATCATGATATATCTTCCACCTAAAACACTCCTCCAAATTCATAGTTCTATGTTTAAGTAGTTGAAATAGTTCTAAAGGGGTTAAACTGTGTATTAAGTGAGGCTGCTAGGCAGTGGTAGAAGAAAAGATTATTAAACCTGCACAGAAATTCTCTTCTAAGGTAATGACTGACTAATTGCTAACAAGTGAATTTGACCTCCATATCTCTTATCTCTGATCACACTTCTTGTTAACCTCCAAATGTCAGCATGTGATTTCCTTCTTCCTGACCCAAACTAAGAGGCTTTGGTCTTCTTGACCTCCATTCAGGTCTGATATTGGTCTAATATCTGAACTAAAAGGTCATTTTATATTAACCCCAAAATTTCCTCAATTGTAATAATTCTATGAGTTTTTCAGTATGAAATTTTACACACACACACACTGAGCATAAATGTTTTTAGTGATTTCAGCCCAAAGGAATAGTTGTAAATATTTTAATAACAAAGTATTTCACTTCTGGCCAATGTGCCAGAGCTAATATGAAAGTAGAGGACTTGAATGCCATTTCAATAGATAGAGACTAAATAAAGCTATATAACACTTCTATTGTTTAATTTCCTACTATAGTCAATTATTCTATCATTCATATGAAATGAAACAGAAACCACTGGCATACAAACTTTATTTTTCACAAGTGAGATTTCAGTTGAAGAAATATTTGAAAAGACAGTTCACAATTTAGACAAAAAGGCATATTTTGCTTAAAAGTTTTATTCCCTTATTCAAAAATATTTCCGTGGGAAGACAGCTGTGATGTTTGAAATTGACCATTTTAATTATACTTTAGTCTTTATCATAGTATATTTTTACTACAAAGTAGCATTTATGAATTTTGCAATAATATTCCATTTTCCCACAATATTGCATGCACTTGTACAAAGTATGAGGGCTACTAGTATACTCTCCTAACAATCCAAAATATTTTGGACCAGTGAAGTCAATGTGCAATGTGTTTGTTTAGTCATCACTCCCATTATGAAATCTATTCTAAGTATTTTTATGCTACTCCTTCTTCATTTGATCAAATTAGCATATCTTTTCCTTTTAGTCACCTGAAAGAATTTCCCATTGGAAGATGTTTTTCTATCACTATCCATTGAAAGTGCCACTTCTGCCTGGCTTTATACTTGCTATCCCACAGGAGTAGCAAAAGCAATCCGAGGACCAGCAAGTGATATAATCCACAGTGTGTCATTACGAGTTCTTCATTTTCCAATCTGCCAAGTCTCTTGTTTAGTGGTTTTGCATTCTCTCATTGTTCTCCTGGTATTTCTGGCTTTAATTTGGTTTATAACTCTGTCAATGTTTCTAAAAGAGTTAGACATTCAATTAAATGTTCTCTATTTCTTTCCACATAGAGTTCATCTCATACTTTTGGCTATTCTTTTGTATTTTAAGTTTTATTTTCATAACCTATATTCCCAGAACTAAAACTGGATAAGCAGTTTGAAATGTTGTCTTTTTTAGTAGAAGATTTTTTAATGTCTATTATTACTGTTTGTATTTGTACTTATTTCTAAGAAAAAGTACAAGTGGGAACCCCTCAAAAAAACAAAATTATCTTCGGGAGGGCCGGCCCCTTGTGGCACAGGCTTCCCTCTAGATGAGTGTTCTAGGAACCCATCTGCATCCGTGTACCCGCAGGCTCTGCTGTGAAAGGCTGTGTTTGGCTTCACTGAATTATTTTTTTTGCGGTGGGGAGCCTCTTTTAACATGTTAGCCCCTTTCATGGTGGGTGATTTACATGAACAATGTGCAGCATGACAACGCACCTGCCCACACCACACTGAGTTTTCAGCAGTTTGTGACCCGAAAATGCACAACCCCTGTCCCCCACCCTCCCTATTCACTGGATCTCATCTTGAGCCACTTTTTTTTTTGTTTCCTTGAATGAAAAAAATCCTCAAAGAGAAACATCTTGCCAATGTAGAGGATGTGAAACAAAAACAGCAGAAGCACTAAAAAGAATCAAAACTGATGCGTTCAAAAACTATTTTGAGAAGTGGAAAAAGCATCTCGACAGGTGTATTGCATCCAACAAAGAATACTTTGAAGGTGACCAAAGTTTAAACATGTAAGAATGAATACAAAATTTGCAAAATATAATGTTTTAATTGTTAAATTTATTATCTTGACATTGGTTGATAAAAATTATGTAGACAAGTATACAATTCTACATTACACCACCTATGTACTGTATTATGTGCTCACCACCAAGAGTCAGTTCTCTTTTATCACCATATATTTGATGCCCCCTCCCTACTCAACCACTCCCTTCCCCCCTTACCCTTAGGTAACCTCTAAACTATTGACTGTGTCCATGAGTTTTTGTTTCTTTGTTACTTGCAGTTTTATATTCTACACATAAGAATACACACCTTTTTTTAATTTTTAATAAATTCTGGGGTTTTTTTGGGTCCCCTCATATTATTTTAAACACTTTTTTTTTAATGTAAAGATTGAGTAGGTAGTTTGTGGGTCTTCTGCACTAGATAATCTCACCTCTATGGAGATAAAATTAAAGTCACAAAAACACTAGCAAAAATTTTTGTTCAGTTCATTATGCTCCTACCAGCTATTGAAAACCACCAACTCTATAATAAAATTTTCACAATGTCTTAGTCCTCTCAAGTTAATTTGTGAAGAGATCCATTTTGGGGGTACCACATATCATCCAACATAAATAGCCCAGAACTCTGCTGGACCTATGCACTGATATTCCACAAATAATCTAATACCAGTTTAAATTCAGCTAGGGAAGCCGCGATGGCTCAGTGGGTTAAACGCTCACTTTGCAGCCCTGGGGACCAAGGATCTAATCCCAGCCCTGGCCCATGCGGACCCATATGCTGAACTAGGGAGTTCCTCTCTCTTTCTCTGTATCTCTCTCTCTCTCTCTCTCTCTCTCTCTCTCTCTCTCTCTCTCTCTCTTTCTCTCTCGCTCACTGTCAAAAACAATAAAAATAAATAAATAAATCTTTAAATTCAGCTTAAATTTTCAAGGTGAGGGTCACGTGAAAATAATAAACAAATTAACTAATCTGTGCATTTTTCCAAAGAGAACAGGAGTAATTTCAGATGCATTCCCAACATTATGTTTAGCATGGTCTCTAACACTGGTAGGAAAATATCTTCACAAAGAGATAAATATTTCGTAAAATCACTTTCACTGATTTGACTGGGCAGATTTCTCATTAGGGCAAACATTGAGCTGTGCTATGAGTGATACAGTTTGCTTCTTTGTTTGCTAGAGTTAAGTATACATCTACCCTCACTGACTACTAAACCAAGGTACAGGCCAGTCAAAATACCCAAGTCATTCAAAATAAGATCATACAAGCAGATTCACCCTAATTGAGCATAAAATTATTAAAGTTTAGGAATATTAGATGTTAAAGCAGGCCTTTGGAATGAGTGTAGACACCAAAGACCAAAACACACATATTGATGACCATTTTGTTTTTAGAATCTTAATTTTCAGCTCACTTTATTTCTTCATATTATGTAACACTTGATTTCCTAAGAAAGCAGATAATCATTAGACAACCAAATAACATTCCTTAATAAGCACTTGGCCTTTGTGTTTCTAAATATAATATGTGTAAAACAATGTTTACCCTTTCAAGAAAAATCTAAAATCTTTTTAATAAACTAGAATCTCATCTGTAAGTGTAGAAAAACTTTGGTTCCCATGGAGAGTAAAATAAGGGGATTTTATTCTAATTGTATAGGGTCTCCATTTCCTTAAAATAGTCAGATATTATACAGAAATATTGGTCATCTCTCTCCTTCAAAGCTTCCTAAGTGAACAAAAAAATTCAATACTTGAAACTAAACAACCTATAAATATTGATGCCCCATTTTTATGAAACTTTAGGTTATACAGAAGCAATCAATTTACAGACTCTTGAATTAGAAAGAATAACCTACTGTCCTTTAATATATGATAAACCTCAGAGAGGAAGGGGGGATGGGTCAAATATATGGTGATGGAAGGAGAACTGACTCTGAGTGGTAAACACACAATGCAACATATAGATGATATATTATAAAACTGCACACTTGAAACCTATATAATTTTACTAAGCAATGTCCCCAATATATTTAATAATAATATATATAAATGATAGACCTGAGGTCCTAAAACAACATGGTATTTCTGCTAGGAACTTGGGCAGGGTGATATGAACAAGTGAATTTATTATAAATTATTTCTCTACTAAATTGTGTTTGGTAGGTTATATTATATCCATTAGTTTCAGGTTTCCTTCACTTATAAAATGATGAGAAAGGAAGAAAAATTGAAGATAATAAATACTAAATAGCCTCTTCCTTGGTATCATTTTAATATAGTTTAAGTATTAAATGAGCAACTTGCTATACAATAAACTTTAAAAACCTATTGTTGATGTCTGTGTTTCAAGCATGGACATTATGAAAACTGAGCAATGACTAGATTCTTAGAACTAAATATCCAAATATATACTCATCATCCCCATGTAGATACCCTGAAAGATCCTCAGCCACAACATGAACCAGAAAGAACACCTGGAGAAACAGTACAGCTCCCATGTAACCCAGATTTCAATAAAAATATGTTACTAGCTCTCTCAATCTCTCAAGCCAGGAACATAGCAAAGTGATGTTGAGTTGACCTCTTGTGTATCTCTAAAACTGATAACAATTTTTCTCTTCACAGCCAATATTCTACTCTACATCAACTGCATTTGTTACTTAAATTACTATCTTAACCACTAAGAGGTCCACCAATCCCCGTTTTTGTCCATTTCAATTCATTCTATAAACCTGCATGAGCTTTAAAAATACAAATCTGATTATGTCACTGGCCTGTGTGCAAGGGAAAAATAGGTCTATATTTTCCTTAGATGATATTCAAACTTCTTAATAGTAACATACTATACTTGATGTTTATACCCACCCACCCCACCCCCATACACACACAATTCTTATGTTGAAGCCCTAACCCCCAATGTGATGGTATGAAGATGTGGGGCCTTTGGAAAATAATTAGGTTTAGATGACGCCATGAGGGTGGAGCTTCTATAATGGGGTTAGTGCCCTTAGAAGAAGAAGAGACAGCAAATCTTCCTCTCTTTGCCTGGTGAGGAGACAGAGCAAAGGTGACAGTATGTCTGCCAGGAAGAAGGCTCTCACCAGGAACAAATATTTTGGCCCCTTGAGACTGGATTCCTTGCCTCCAGAACTGTGAGGAATAAATATCTGTTTAGGCCACTGAGTGCAGAGTATATTGTTATACTGAGATGACTAAGACAATAAATGGGACCAAGAAGTAGAGATGTGACTGGAACAAATACCTTAAACTGTCAACGTGGTCTTAGAACTAGGTAATGTGTAGAGGCTGAAAGAATGCTGTTTGAGCATCTTCTCACCACAGGCCACACCTTTGAGCACACAAAGGAGCACTCCAACATCAAGTAGGAATGCTATGTAAGTGATCAGGCTCAAGCTAGTCCCAAAGGCACAAGTATATTGAATAAATCAATGAATGAGATTTCATAGTACCTGCCCCTACTATTCTGCCTCTTCTCTCTCACCTCCCATCTATGGCCTCCTGGGGAGTTTCTTATGTCCAGCTGACTAAGGAAAAATTATTTTTGACTCAATTTTATAGATGGAACTACATGATATGCTGCAACTCTGCACAACTGTAGCATAATGGTTCAGTCTTAGGTGACCCGGGAGGACAAAGGAGAGAGGAAATGGTCCCAAAGGACAGAGCTTTAAGGAGAGTAGTACCCAGTTGATCATTTTTACCTAAATAGAGAACTGACTAGAGGCATCATTTACACTGATTTATAGCTGATAGCTAAAGTTAAGCTAGATATTCAGGAACTTGCTGGAAAATTGGTGACAAAGAGGTCTTACATTGTCTGTACGGATTACTAACACAACCTTTTCAGAGGTCTTCCTATTTCCAGTTTTGCCTTGTTCTAATCCATTCTCTAAAATATTGCCTGAAGGAGCTTTTTAAAAGTCTATCTGATTATTTCACTGTCCTGCTTAAAATTCTAAAGAGGTTTCCCATTTCTCTTAGATGAACTCTAAACTCCTTAACTTACATATTCTAATTACTTACTAGCTAATGGCAGTTTATCTTTCCAGTCTTATATCTCATTATTCTCCCGAGGGGGGGGGGGTAGTCTTCATTTTATGCATGATTATCCTTCTTTCTGGAATCCCTTTTATACATCCATCTTTAAATCATTTAAATATCTATTTAGACATTATTTCCCCTGGGAAGATTTTTTTTGACCCATCTTCCATCTTTGAATAGATAACCCTTTTATATATATTTATAGTAGACCATTTTTCTATATAAATCTTTGAAGGGTAGCTCAATCCTATACTTGGAATCATTCAAAGCTTATTTATGCTTCAGATTCTAGGCTCAATTCTCCAGGCAATAAAGAAAGATGGAAATATTTGTTCCTACAGTCACTTCTCTCTATTTCTTCCTGCCTACATGAACTCCTTCCCAGGATAATTTAGAATGGTAATAATTTTTTCAGTGGTGACTACTACAAAGTAAGCCTCATTATTTGGTTCTAACAAGGCAAGGTAATCACTAAATAGTCCAACATTAGAACAATTCACAAAATTGGGTAAATCATAGGTATCAATAGTCACTTTACTGTACATGTATACTCCATATACAAGTACATATGAATATATATTAGAGATATGATCTCAAAAGATTCAGATCTATCTTAACAAAATGCCTTCTAAGTGGTTGTACATTTATGCTTTCACATCTCCAATCATAGAAAGCTCAATACCTCAACTAAGACAGTTCATTCCAACAGTAGATATTTCTGACACAGAAGTTTCATTGTATATCATCAAAATTTCTTTCCTTATAGTTTTAACCTAGTTATATTCACTAAAGATTATGTTGCCCAAGTTTAACTCTTATAATAGTCCTTTCAGTACATAAAGGGTATTATTGAGGTTCTCAAAATTCATCACTTTAACTGTTTTATATGTGTCTTCATATTGCATATAAAAACACTATCTAATTGCTCTGGAGAAAGGAGAGGGAGAGGGGAGAAGAATGCGGGGGTGGGGGTGGGGAGAAAGAGATGAAACAAGAAAGTTAAATATTCATTTGAAAGACAGGGTTAGAATATCTATGTGTAACACAAAATTGTCTGAAATATTATTTGTTTTAACCACAACAATGGAAAGTCACTGTGGCCTATACAATTAAGGACATAGAAATTTTCCTTGAGGAGATAGTTAAATCAATAGCAACATATACACTTATTATAGTAAATTTCCATTTTTAGGAATAAGAAACACAGGTTATTTTCAGAGGAACAAATCTCTTTACACACCATATTTTTCCATGTATAAAGGCAATTGTTAGACTAAAATTGTCTAAAGTTGTTAAACCAAAAATTGGGGTCATCCTGTACATTGTAGTAACCCACATATTGATTTCTTAATGTTGGGTTAGGAAAGTAGGGATCACCTTACACGTGGGGGCATCATGTACTTGGAAAAATATAGTAAGTAATTTTTGCCATTATTTTCTATTTTCTTCTATAAATTCCCTCATAAGTAACTGCCATCAAGTCTCTTTGACATGCAACTCTATTAAATTTTAGAAAAGTAAAATCCAACAGCTTTTGGATTTTTCCACCTTTCATTTTTGGAATTTGTTTGGGTGAGTAAGGCAAGCAGATGCTTTTTTTGCATCATGTGAAAACCAAAGCAGATTCAAAGCTCAGGGCAAACAGCCTGCATACTCACATTATCATACTCCCCAGTTACAAGTGGCAAAGGCCACAGTGATCATGTGGATTAGCATGAGGCATCAGGCACTCAGGGGCATTGTGAGGTTATGAGAATGGTCTAGGTGTTCCTGAGTCCAGAAAAACAAGGGAGGGTGAAAACAGATACAAACTGCCTTACTAGCAAAAAATTCAATAAATGTTAATAGCAGCCTCCATACTCATCTTCATCTCCTTTCATATATATTTTTCAGAGGGGATATAAATTAATACAGTTACTATGAGGTAACTGATGGTTGTTAACATATTTCAGCAATATTATAATGAAACAAATATTCCCGTGTTATAGGATCAGCCAACAGAAACTTGGCACAATTCATAAGGGTTGCTAGGTTATTGCCTATAATGTTTCATACAGCTAGCCATGGAATTAATCATTATCAAAACCCTTTTTTTTTTGGCATCAGAATCAGACAGTGGGATTGCGTCCCCTCTATAGCTGTTATATACACTTACAACTGGCAAAAGAAGAAAGAATTGACACCATTACTGCTCCTTCTAGAAGACCTGGTGCATCATCAAGAAATCTCTCCAAGGTTATTTAAATGAAGGAAGATTTCAGAGAATTCTGAAAGTTTTTGTTTAGTTGAGAAAAATAGGAAATGCTCTATATAAAACTGACCAAATCTACTATGAAATATGGACATATAAAGAAGAAAATGATGGAAGAAATATCTATGGATCATAAGTAAACTAGACTTTGCCTTTATCCATTTTTTTAAATCAATACTGAGACCACAGCTAAATCAGTTTTGTGTGTTTTCACACTTGTTGCTAACAGAGCAAACGTATCAGGTTGATTATGTAACCAAAGTAAAAAGTGGATGCTCCTCCTCATATCCCACCACTCCAGACACTGAGCATTTGTAATTCAATCTTTTAAAAAGAAGAATACACATGTCTCCTTTTTATGAAGAATTTATAAATTATAAATTCCCGGCTTCTAATTTGATAATGAAATAGAGAGAAGCTACAGCTCCACTTATTCATAATCCAACTAAAGATACATTAAGTGTGTGAGCCATATCTGTAGTTCAAGGTATGCCCCTTGTCCAAGCTAAGGCTGGATGTCAGTGGCCCATCAGCTGTTTTCTCTTTAAAAAACGTTGGTGACTCAACTAAACAATCACATTATGCTGACCTCAACTCCAAGCTCTGTTGTCATCCTCATGTTCTCAATACCTTGAAGATAGATAGTCATTCCTTTCCCATTGCATCACAATGTGAAAATTATGTTACTGCATATGCCAAGCACTATCTTTACATGGTTTAATATAAGCCCACAACATCTCTGTAAGACTGGTATCAGTATTTCATTTTCCACAGAAAGAAACAGACACTCAGAGATGTTAAATAACATAATGAATATCCTGCAAATTGTAAACAACAGGGCCTGATCCAAACATGGGACTCTACGAGTCCAACCCCCATTCTTCATCTACTAGAGAGCAAAGACAGCAACACAACTTACCTATTACACTGGGCCCAAGGTATTTACCTCATATCACAAGTAATCAAACTTCTTCAGTAAAGGGTACAGTAAATACTTTCAGCTTTGAGGAACAGATAGTTTCCGTCACAACTTCTAAAACTGCCATTATAACATGAAAGCAACAATAAGTGAATGAACATAAAACATACTCTTAAAAAGTAAACAGTGGGCCAGATTTGACCCACAGGATGTAGTTTTATATATGTTGTCTCATGTCATCTCAGAAAACGTTCAGCTCGATAAACAACCAACCAAAATTATTTCATACAATAGTGTTTTCATTAAGATCATTTATAAGTTAACATTTAGAACATTATATATATATATATGTATACATATATACACACACATCCATATACATATATACAAATGTATATGTGTATATATATTTCATTTTATATATATATATTCATATGAGTTTTTATTTAAAACATCATATAAGCATGATCAATATCAGGGGCCACCATGAAGGTTTCAGTGCCATTTATAGGACCAGTTCTCAAACTTAAGTCAGAAACCCACACTCTCAGCAAGGATGGGGTCACAGGGCTGAGGGCATCCTTTGTATAACTGAAGATAGTCTGGAAATTGTTGGGCTTTCTCTTTATTGGTGTAACCATGCTTTCTTACATATTATAATATGAGTTCTTAAAATCACACTTCTATACTTTAAAATCTCAAGATAGAACAATAACATGATAGTATTGAGACTATACTGAGAACAAGAGCAAGTGTGTGTATGCAAGAGAGAGAGAATACATACATATATGAACTGATACGTAAAAGACACATAATATTTGGTACTAAGTTAACAATTACATTGACTGGATAAAAAATACATTTAAGAATTTTTTAGTGATGATTATTATTTTTGGCAAATAATAAAAGTACCTTTATTTGATGACCCTGATTCAGAAGCTATGCCTTCAGAGCTGAAATACTTTGTAGATGAAAAGAGTTACCAGCCAAAGCTAATGTTCATCTCAGAGGGAGCTGACTTCAAGGTCAGAAGGCCCTGTTTCTCTCTGATGACCTCACTTTTATGTTCACCTTTGTCCATATATTACCTGAGTTTGCTATATGCCTTTGGACTGATTATACCTTCAGACCTAAGTTCTGATTATTGTTACTAAGCAAAGGTATACTTCTAGAACAATGTAGAGATTCTTTTTTGTATTTTGACAGTTTTATGAATTTATCCAGTATTGCTTTCCTAAGAACATTAAGGTTCTGAATTGGTCAGTTAACTTTTTCACTCAAACTTTTCTGAATTGGGAGTGGTGACTGTGGTAAAATAACCTGTTTGAAGGTTGAATTTATGGCCTAATAAATCTAAGAATTTTAGGCCATGTCCCCTCGTGGTGGTGAAAAGTTGTGTACATGTGTGTGTGTGTTCACTCCATATAGAAAATTTCCATTGTGCTTCTCTTTCTCCTGCCTCCTTACATCATCTTGTACTGATTTGTGACATGCTGAGTTACCTAATAAAGCATGACCATTTTCATAAACTGTTTAATGTTATTCTGCCATGATAGATTAGAAAATCCATGGAGGTAGAAACCGTATGTTTTCTTGTTTCCTCTTGTGTTCCCTGATACAAGTACAAATGCTGAGACATAGTCACCACTTAATAAATAATTGTTGACACAGTATACTGAATGAACTGTGTTCTTTTATTTGGGTGGAATACAAAGAAAAAAACTGTGCCCAAATTCTTCAGTGAGTAAGGTCAGTGAAGGGTCAATATCACCTTTCATGTTTAAGACTGATATTCCCATTTGTTTTCTGGATGACACGATGGCCCATCCTCGCAGGCCCATCCATACCAGAGAGGAGAAGATGCAGCTAGATGCTGCCCTTTGTCAAGGAGGAGAGTCAGGCTTCGGCTGCTGTTGGATCACCTTTTCAATTTCACAAATGAGGCCAGTGTAAGGGACCAGAGAAGTTAACTGGTATCGTCAGCAGAAACAGAACTTAGTAGGAGACCCCAGCTTTCCTACATCTGAGTTAACTGCTCTGTTCACTGGACGTAATCACCTTTTATGATATACAAGTAGCTCTCTTCAAGTTCAACAGTACAAGCACAGTTACCTATTTATCTACCATTTCTAAGAAGACAGAAATAATGATGACTAAGCCTAGCAATTTAATGATCTGAGACCAGGTTGGAGACAGCATTACAAGAAAAACAATGCAGTGTAGAACAAAAATCATACAAATTGGACTAATAT
>PVKE010046208.1:0-12342 GCA_004027555.1 Craseonycteris thonglongyai | reverse complement strand
CTGCCCTGCCTGCCTGCATAAGTGCCTGCACTGGCTCCTCGATGCTCTGAGGATAAAGATTCATTCTCTGCTCCTGGGAGATTGGACTGCTGCTCTCTGTTTTGTACCCCTTCCCTTGGTTGTTGTCTTGCTCAGGCAACAACCTCCACCTTATCACAGGCAGCGCCTCCACCCCCCAGCTCCTTCCTGACACATTTTCTCTATAACCAACTCTCCGCCCCCCAGCTCCCCTCCATTGCACACACTCCTCTGCCCTGCTCATTTCCACTGATCTCAATTTCCTCAGAGAAGCATTCTGATGCCTGTTACTCCCTGGTGCTCTCCTAGCACCTTGTTTCCCAACCGCCTCCCTTCATCACTTTCATTTCCGTTTGTGTGGTTTACTCTACCTGGCACAATGCTTACTTGGTGAATGAAAAAACGGAGGTGACAGCATACAACGGCCCTGAATCCAGAAGTCTGACCATGCAGGAACACAAACTAACCTATTTTCTAGGCTGCCTCAGTTTCCCCAAAGTAAGGAGAAGAGACCACCAGTTCCAGGAGCTGCTGATTAGAGTCGACAAAGGTTAGTCATCCAACTCACCATTCCAGGACAGTAGTTGAGCCCTAGCACTGCCTTCCTCCTTGCTATCTCTAGGTGTGGTGATGGGACCCACAAGGACTGTTCATCCATCAGACTTCATTTCGTTCTCTGGGGCTCACTTCTTGACTTTGTCTTGCTCCTTGTACTTCCTGGAATGCCCATGACAGACGTAAGGCACTGTAGCAGACAAGAAAGTGACGGCAGAGCCCAAGCAGCCAGTCTTCTGGGATAATTCCGGACACCAACATTATTAATCTGGTTTATGAACTTGAACTTCGTACTACACATAAGAATCGAATTAAATATTAATAATTTGAACTTTGATGCAAAATTGGCTCATCCCTCAGAGGAAGCGAACAGGGACATTAGGCAAATTTTATTTTCATGTGATTCATGGAGTTAGCTGTTACCAAAACAAAGAAGTACGGTATGTAATCAGTATCAGTATCTTTGAATAGAATTAATCTGGATACTTGTCCAGTTTCAAAGTTATTTGAGCATCATGGAGAATAGAACAAACGTGTATTACTTTCTCCACCCCCACCCTAACCCCCATCTTCTAAAACTTTGAACCAGCGTGGACCATGAAGTTTTATCACTTAAAGGGGTGAATGCTTTGCCCAGAGTCACACGGGAAAGTAGAAGGAGAGCTGTGACTTGAACCTGAACTCATTTTCCATGTTCTCCTTGCTCTTTTATATGCCCTTGTCTGAGTCTTTTTATCACAATAGTGAAAAAAAAATTTCATGGTAGTTTTGAAGCACCGTATTGTGAAGTCTTTTTGTAAATAAGCAGGATAGAGCTGTGAAAGTTTTTAGTTTCATGAATTCTTAAGTAAATCACTGTTGTTGAACAGTTGCTTCCTTGTGTTTTCAAAACAGTCGAAGTTCATTCTGTTAAAAAATATTCTGTCTCGTGAAGAAAATATGACATGTGCTTTGTTATACTAGTGACTCATGAAGAAGCTGCTCCTAAATCTTAAAAAAATTAGTATGTGGACTGGGTATCACACATACAGAATTTATTTTTAAGAATTCTCATCTTAGGGCTTTCTTGACATAGACGTTACTTTTATTGCTTTCCAAGTGCTGCCTTTTATTTTCTTTGCCTGGGGTTGGTGTTTTGCCAAATGCTGGTATTTGGAGATTTGACGGACAGACTCTAAAGTGAGACGTCATTCTTTCTTAATTTGTTCAAAGCCTCTTTATTCGGCAGCTAATCCTACCTAATTATATTTCAAGGAAGGATGTTCTTAACTCAAACAGGAAGATGACAGGCATTTTGAGAAGATGAAAATGTACTTTGAGAAAAGAAATTTGAAAGGAAGTCATCTCCCATTTCCCATTTCTCACTCCCTGGGGACAAACAACCATTGTCTTCCTGCCCCACCTTTGGGAAACTCTTCACTGTTCCTCTTCCATTATTACTGTGACTGCTACTTGTGTCTAGACTTAACTAAGCTCTTTTGAAGGAGTAAAAAAAAAAATCCTAAAAATTCCATTTCCATGTATGATGCAAGCACTTCACTACTTAACCTTAATATCTTGAAAGATGACCCAGGCATCTAAGTAGTTGGGAAATTTTGCATGCGTATTAGAAATACTTTACCTAAGGTTAAAATACTTTGTGATCTCTTTGATTACTGTCTTTGTTGCCATGTTCCTTTGTATTAATTTAACATAGTGATTTTTATGTGAAAGCAAACATGTTAGTCAGTAACGTGAGTATTAGATACTTAATATTTAAGACAGGGAAAGTGTTCACTGTCAAGTATGACTTTGATAAACCAAATAAATTATAGTTTGTAAAGTCTTGTTGGTTTTAAATAATCCTATGAAGTGTGATTTTATCACATTGCTCACGGATTTATTTCAATTTGTGTTTCTTAGGTTTTTCTTAGTGAGGTTGAACATTTTTCACGTGTTTGTCAGCCCTTTGTGTTTTTATGGAAACAGTTTATTAATATTTTTTATCCTGTTTTTTATTACATGGTCTTGTAATTTTTTTTAAATTTTATTTGTAAGAGCTCTTTTCATATGAAAGTCCCCTTTTGTCAGATATTTCAGGAACTCTCAAAGGAGGGGGTACTTGTCTGCAAAGAATGTTTATTAGTACTTATTTAATTTTTTTTATCCCCCAATTTAGAAAAAAACTTCTATAATTGTATATTTTTAAAAAATTCCCACTTGCCCTTGAGGACAAGAATAAAATCTGTTATTCCCTGAGTAATGTATTTCAGAATTCTTCTGTCCTGTGAGAGGCTAATTGATGGACACAGACATAAATCTTTGTGTACTACAAACCACCTGTGACTTTCCAAGCCTCAGTAGTTTCCAGCGCATTTCCAACTGGATGCCTGATCTCAGAGGGTTACCATCATGAAGACAGAATCACAGTTCTCACCTCCACAGCACAAATTTTTAGTTGACTGTAGTTGATTCCTTCAGTCTCTTACCAAATAATCAAGTGCCAACCATGTGCCAGGTACTGTTCTAGGCACCCCAGCTAGAGGGCTCAAGCTAACATGACTGAAAAATAGTTAATGATATAGGATAAGTGTCTAATTGACTGGTAGCTATTATAAATTCTAAGGAGGGATAAGGAGGTGGGGATCAGTGGGGACTGGAGTAAACTTACCAGAGTCAGGAGGACTTGGAAAAGTGAAGGAGAGGCTGGCCTTTCAGTACAGGAATTATCAGGATGGAAAATATGATGGCAATGAGTCTCCTGTTTCCCCAGGACAGGTGGGAGGTTGATCTATTTAGGGGGAACTGAAGAACAGTAGGAAATGAGACTGGTGGGTAGGTCCAGGTGATGGAAGGCCTTGACAGTCAGGGAGAGGATCTTAGAGTGGGGCTACGAGAAATGGAGAGACTTCTAATAGCCACTAAAGCAGCGTAAGACTTACCTGTGGGAAGCTAATTACTCTTACCCCTTTTGATGGTTCCTTTTCCTTATGCCACTCTGTCCCTGGATTCTGATTTACTTATCCATAATCAGAACCAGATTCTTTTTTCTTCTATGTTGATCAGACTAACACTCTTGAAAATAGTTTGTGACAGTTCATCATGCTCTGTAGAAATACAAATAGCAAGGTTTTGGTTTCGTCTTCAAATGTTCCTCAAACTCTGATTTTCTACCTTCACCTTTGTTGCTTCTGTAACTTTTTTCATAACCATTTCACGCTGTTGCTGCCCCTTGAATACGGATCTCTGTGCTTCCTCTGTGATTCCCAGGCTGTAGTAGGAGTGGGCAACTCACCTATAGTCCTCCTCCATCAGGTGACTGAAATTCCATGAAGGCCTGAAAATGAGTCTTGGGTAGAAAATAACCACCTAGATGTTCATGTGCTCTACATATCTTCCTAGTTAGATTGAATTGTCTAGTTTCTAGTTGGATTGTAGTCTCCTGAGTTATTTAACATAATTTAACACAAAAAATGCCCGGTAATTAAAGTCTGAGACAAAATTGCGTTAATCATTGTGTGAGGTTAAAGAATAAATAATGCAGTTTTGTTTCAGACATCGCTTCTATTTGTTGTTTAATTTAGCTATGGAACCTAAAGGTTGCTAGGGAAGTTTTTAGCGTTTGCTTTGTGAAGTAGTCAGTCCCGTAACATGCAACTTTATAGTCATAGTAGGATTGTCTTTCATGGAGTCAGAAATACTTTCAAATACTTTTTGCCTGATCAGAAACACCTAGCAGCAATAGGGCATAATTATAGCTCCTGTAGAGTTTTTGAAGAAAAGGGTAAGCCAATCAGTGAAAAAGGGCCTATGTGTATGTGATATTTCCCAGGAATAGTATCTGAAAGCTAACTGGCTACAGCTGGACACGCTTTCTTTTGTATGGAGGCGCTGCCTCTAGTGTTTAGGGAAAAAACGTACACTAGAAAGTAGTGCAACATTATGGTGCCATCTGTCTTGAAAATGAATTATTTTTTATTGTCTGCTTCCTAGTAGTTCCCAGACAACTAAAAACCTTCAAGTAGCATTGGTGCTGTTTTGCATTTGGACAAGTTCCGGAGGTGAAAGCTTTAAAGCTTTATTTCAGAGGGGCCTCAGGCTTAACCAGTGTGGTGTGATGAGGCCGTTTCTCAAAAGGCTTCTAGGAATTCTGTGCTCGCCCAGCTTTCTGGGCAAAAGGAGAGCATATGGAGTCATTGCACCTTTTCTCCTGACTTGGCTTGTGATCGCTTTTTAGGACCCCTCTCTCTTTCTCTCTAGATGGTATTTCTCCCCTAAATTCAGCATTTCACTTTCTCCTTAAAAATATTTTGTATTTTTTCTTTTTTGAAGGAGAATATGGCATGGATATACAAATCTACAGAGTTAGAAGAATGAGGCAAAACTTAAAGTTTTGTTGTATTCTTTAAGAAAAAAAGGCTAAGATGCTTTTGTGTCTCAGATTTTTCTTGAAATAAATTCAGATGGAAGAAGAGTACAGGGAATATCTATCTTATTTAACTTATGAAAACGCTTGTTAATAGTAACATAATTAAGATATTTGAAAGTTTAAGTGTTTAAAAACATTTTGACAAAGCAATGGTGTGAACTCTTGGAGGTGAGTATTTTTCTTTTTGGTTAGCCAGGCTTTTACTTAAAATTTTGTAATATAAATGTGTATAAACTGAAGTTAAACTATTAAGGTTTGCGTTTTAAAGTCTGCATGGGTCAGAAAATGGATTTAGTATTTTGTATCGTCTAGGAATAATGACAGACCATGGGAGCTTTGGACAATGCTGGCACATTTTCAAAGGATTTCTTCCCTGGTCTGGATACTGTAATAAACACAACTGCAGATCGGTCCATTTACTTTATATACAACATATATAATCGTTTGGAAGGGTTTTCTTTGTTTGTTTTTTTGTTTTTGTTTTAGGCACACTTGTTATAGCTGATTATGTAAAGGGTTTGAAATAGCATCTGGTTAAAAACTTGGGGACTAACATTCTCTCTTAAAAAAAAAGAACAACTGGTGAGAGCGAATGAAAAAAAAAAATACAGAAAATACAAACATGCATACCAATCAGTTCATAAAAGGATTGAAGTAAAAAACGTGGACGCAAGTTGAACTTTTACGATTATGCCATTGGGCAGCAGGTGGCAAGCTTTGCTTTTCAATGAACTTGGGTTTTATTTTTGTACTTGGAATGCCAAAATTTGAAGAGGGTGGTTTGAATCCACTAGAGTGTCATTTCTTGGCAGTGCAACCTTGAACCATCTCCTTTGCTCATTGTGCTTAATTGCTTTTCTTGGGATGCTGAAGCCAACCTTTCAGTTCCCCTTGTTTCAGATGGCGGAATTAATTCATATGAGCAATGCTTTATTCTCTTGTGATTTTAGCAACACATTGCTAATGGGGAAAATAAATGAGAAACAAATGAGTTTCATAAGGCAGTTCTTGTGTGGTTTTAGAAGAAGTTTTGTTGCACAGTCTTACTTAATACTAAATTATATATACAAACATGTTTTTGCTTTCACTTAAAAACAAATCGCTTCTAACTGGCTAGATACCCTGATGCTGTGGCGTAAGAAGGGAAGGCAGCCTCGTTTTATTTTGATTACCTTTATTGTGCTTCACAGGTATTGTGTTTCTTACAAGCTGAAGGCAAGATCCTCCAGCAGCAGAAACTTGCTTTATTGTGAGACTCGATTTATTGTGGTGGTCTGGAACTGCACCCAAGTATCTCTGATGTATGCCTGTAATTAAAACTGAGCTGAGTTCCATGAAAGTAATTTTGCAAAATTAGGGAAGAAAAATACGTTTTGAGACCAGAATTGAAAGCTATTATCTTCCCTTGGGCAATAATGCGTTCTTTGTCAGGGTTTGGATTTCAAGTATGGAAAAGAGACTAAGCTTAAAGATGGGAGTGCTGGTGAGGTGAACACCAAGCTATTTTATACAGTGTTTGTTCATACTTTCTATGTAAAAGAGTTTTTTCTTGGATAGTTATTTTATGCATTGTGAAAATTTGGGGGGGACAAAGAATGAAGAAACATAGTCACCGTTAGTGTTTAATAGTCTGCAGATTTTCAGTACCTGCTAGAAACTCCCATTATTTCTCCTAGACCTTTTGTTAGAAATGAAATCATATGGGCTGTACTGTTTTTATGTTCATAATTTCTTATATGTTCTCAACTGTTTAAAATTCCACCTCTGCATTTTAATTTTTATTGTTTAACACTTATAAAATACGAGTATAGCACTTAGCAAAAAGACATACTTTATAACACACAGTTTACTTTAAAGGATAGTAATGAAAGCCAAAATTCTCCTGCCTAACCGAAGAAATAAAACACCGTCACCATCTTACAGCCTCCCTGTGGCCCTTGCATATATACCTTACCCTCCTCTCTCCCACAAAGCAATTTCTGTTAACCTTCTTTTCTTTATAGCTTTACTCTATTTTGTTATACTTTTGAACTCTTAGTTTGGTTAGCCAGTTTTTGACTTCTGAGTAAATATGATCAAATTTTTGGATTCTTCCCAGACAAGCTTTTCTTGCCCAGGTGTTGACATTCCTCTATAGCAGTGACTCTGAAATTGCAGTCTATCAGATTCACCTGGAGGGCTTCTGCCCCTCCCCCCACCTCGCTTTCAAAGTCAGTAGTTCTGGGGTTAACAACTTTCAGGTAATACTAATGTGTTGCTCACCCTGGTGCTTTATAGCTAGGACTCATTTATTTTTCCTTTTCCTAGTAAAACATTATATGAACATACCACAATTTATGTATCTCTCCTCCTGATGGTGGGCATTTGGTTATTTCTACTGTTTTGCTGTTTCAACGTTGTTGAGCAATTTTGTATATGTCTTCTGTTAAATATTGTAGAGTTTTTATAGAATGGAATGAAAAACAACAACAGTGTTTCACTTGTATTACGGGTGAGATTGGTGTCTTGAAACTTTTATTTTAGAAACACACACACTCTGCTATGTGAAATGCCCTTTTTACAGTGAGCGCTTGTCAAAGGGTAAAGCTACTGTAGATAGTTAAATAGATCAGTGTTTTCCTTTATAAATGTTCTTGTTTAAGAAAGCCTTCCCTAGCCCATTGCTCTAAGATATTTTAAGCTTTTTTTTTTTTTTTTTTTACATTTGTTTAATGCACCTGGAATTGATTTTGAGTATGGCTGTCATTTTATTTCTTTTCCATATGAATAACATGTTATCTTAGGACTATTTATTGACTAATTCCCCCTTCCTCACTGAACTGTGATTTTCCACGTGCCAATTTCTAAATATGTGTACGTCTGTTTCTGGATTCTCTATCCTGTTACATTGGTTTTTATCCTTAAGTCAATGCCGTAAGTACTGTGATTGTATAATCCAGCAAAATTATGTCTTTGCTGTTCAGCTATATTTTCATATAATTATAGAATCAGCTTGTCATTCTTTTAAAAATCTGGCTGGAATTTTGATTATTGCATTGAATCTATATATAATTTTGAGATGAATATGCATGTTTTTGATACTAAGTTTTCTATCCTGTCCCTCTCTTTAACTCTATAATGTCTTAATACATTTTTATAATTTTCTTCATGAGGATGTACATCTTTTGTGAGATCTGTTGATCTAATATTCCTGGATGCTGTTGTAATGGAATTCTTTCTAAAATTTCATTCTCAAACATGCTTTCATATAGAAATGAGGTAGCATGTTTTTTGTACACTAAAACTTTGTGAAATTCATTAATTCTGGTACATTGATTTTTTGGGGGGGAACGGGGGTTTCTATAGGGAATTATATCATGATAATGAGAAAATTTTCCTCCTAATTTTTATATCTGTATTTTTTGTGCCCTATTGCATTGCCTGGGGCCTTCAGTTCATGGTGAAACAGAGCTAGTGATAGTGGGCATAGTTCTTTATTTAAAAAGAGTTCTTGTTGCCCTTTCATCGTTGAGTGCCACATTAACTATAGGTTTTTTTGTAGATGCTCTTTATCAAGTTAAGTAGAGCATTTGTATTGCCAAGAGTAGGTTACAGATGTTGAATTTGATCATTTGACCTGTTGGTTTGATCATATGGTTTCCTTTTATCTTTAATGTGGGGAATTATATTAAAAGGTTTGGTAATGTTGGAACAACCTTGCCTTCATATAATACAAGTCACCTGGCTATGGTGTCTTTTAAAAAACTCTTTTGGTGCCTTGTTTTCATTTGTATTCATGAGTGAGCTGGCTATAATTTTGCTTTCTCACAGTTTTGATATGATTTTGGTATCAAGTTGATGTTCGTGTAATAGAATGAGCTGGGGAGTGTTCTTTCTCTGTCCTTTTTTTATTTTTTGATTGGATATAAGATTGGATGTTTGGTAGAACTCACTCATAAAACTATTTGGGTATGTTCTACATAGCGTGATCTAATTTTTGTCATTTTGTACTTTCCTTAAATTTTTTTCTTGAATTTTTTTGGATTTCCTTTTGGATTGATTCGTTTTTTTATTTCTTCTTCTCATTCCATCTTCCTTACTCACAAACTACTTTGGATTATATGTACTCTTATTTTTGTTCTCTTAATGATTATCTGGATATTTACCCCAAATGTGTATATTTAAATTAGCAAAGGCAAAAAGTATTCAGTATTTTAACTCTTCTACCAAATACCCTAAGGCTTCAGGACACTTAAACTATGATCATTCCCTTCAGAGTTTTGTGCTTTTATTTTTTTACATTTCAATGAAAAGATCTTAATTCTACAAACTTGATATTATATTGATGCTTTATATAGTTAATGCTTATTAAGTTCTTTCACACATTTACCATTTTCTTTGTTTACCATTCCTACTTATATTTTTAGGCATTATTTCTGGGATAATTTTTCTTAAAATGACTTTTTTTAGAAATTCCTGTGGTGAGAGTCTTTTTATTTCTTTGGATTTTCTGTGTGTGCAGTTATTTTTTCTAAGCTTTTGGAATCCATTTTTCCATTGTCTTCCTTTGTTAATGGTTAAATCATTTGATGATCACTCTGATTCTTGTTCCTTTATAGGACATCATTTTTGTGTTTGAATTAAAAGAAATTATCTTTCCTGGGATTTATTGGGGTTATGATGTAAAAATTCATGTTTTTCACTTTTGGAATATTCTTAATCCTTTTTTTCTTTCCCTATGACCTCTCCCCAGTTCTCTACACCTTTTCATTCTATTCTTTTTAATCTTGCTCTCATATTTTTCCTTGTGTCTCTGTGCTGCCTAAGTTCAGTTTATTCCAGTTCAGTAATTCTCTGTTGAGCTCTGCTGTACCTACTGTCGTCTTGGGTTACTCATTTCAGATATTACTTACTTTTTATATCTCCAAGTTCTTGTGGTTCTTTTTCAAAGCTCCCTAGTCTGTATTAATAGTCTTTTATCACTCACTCATAATTTCAACATCTCTATATACGTATAGTAAATATATGTACATTCTGTATCTTACAAGTCCATTCTAATCGGCAGTGGTTACTAGATTGATGCTTGCACTTGGATTTCTGTGCTGATTCTGGTTTATTTCCTTGTGCATTTGGAAACTTCTGATGGTGCGTAAATGTTCACTGGCATTTTCTCTCTCTCAAGAATTCCTTAATATCCCGTTCTAAGGTATGTTCCCTACAGAGGGCATTTGTGTTTGCTTTGAACAAGTTTTGGAGTTGCTATTGTTTTAGTCACTGAGGTATTCTTTTTTTAAATGCCAAACTTGCACAAAGGTGGCCTAATAATTAGGAGTTCTCATCTGAGAGGATTTTTGTTGTTGTTACTGTAACTTTTCAGGCTCACCAGAGCCTGAGCCGAGACAGGCACGTATCCTCACGTCCTCTCACTTGTAGGCAGGTTTTCTTTGGCTCACCTACTGAACGTCTTGCTGTTTGGTCTTTTGTGGGATCTCTTACCTTGGACTAAGGTTACCCGGCTTTGTCCCTGTGCACCACATTAAAGCCTGTAATCTAGGCATCCAGAAATGGCAGGTGACCCTCCAGGGCAAACTCCTGTTGTGGCGCCAACTTATTTCCCTGCATTCATGTTCTCTGGTTGTTTCTGGCCTTGGTGAGCTTCTCTTACTCTCCTGCCAGCGGAACCATAATTTGATATTCTGTTCAGCAGTATTAGTTGTTTGATACTAGCACATTTTTTTTCTGGACATCTAACCCTCTACATTGCCAGATATTGCAGTCCTAATTAATTTATTTTAAAGAGTTTTTGTTCTGAGAAATTGGAAACCCAATATTTGGAGGATAAACTGTAAAGTTCCTTGTGCTACAAGGAGCTCGTATCACAGTTGAATAACTATCCTCTGGTCTTTGGAGAGGTTCAGATAGTTTTTTCCCATCATTTACAGCATGAAGAGTCGTATGAAAACCTCTCTTTTAGGGAGCCCACACAACCACGTGGCCTGGAGCCCGAGGGCTCAGCCGGGCACTCTGCCGTTTCTCCCCATGTCTGCCCCTTGGCATTCAGACTGGAACACCTGTGCTCTTGGCTGTGGCTCCATTTCCTGTCCTTTGTCTTTTTGTCCCCAGCTTGGTAGGTAAACCTTGTCTCCTCTTGCTTCATTTTCTTCAGTAGTTTCACTTGGGCGTTCTTTAGCCCTCAGTCCTGATTAGTGGGTGTATGCAGAGGTTAAGTTGGCCTTTGTGTGTTATAATCCCACTCTTCTCTTTTAGGAAGTCAGAGAAAATTGAAGGTTCTGTTCATTATTACATGGGGAGGAGGCGAGGGATAGTAATTTTGGGGTAGGGAAAGGGCAGATACATTGTTGCTCCTACTTCAATGATATCTGATAGGAAAAAAACTGCTGTTACAAGGGAGAGCAGAGCTCCATTAATACATACTTTTTACCATTAATACTCCTAAATTAGCATTGCTATATAGCTATGAATCGTAATCATATTGTATCTATTTTGAGTGTGCTGCTTTTTGGGTCTAAATTTATAATCTTTATTGCTGTTTTAGACTCCATCCTTGCAGTGACCACCTGTAAACTGGCAGCGTGTAGATTGCCAAATATATCAGGATCCCAAGTAAGACGTCTTTTCTAAGCAAAATTGAGATAAAGTGTATTTTTGCCTGACCAGTCCTAATCACAGACTTGTCTAAATCATTGAGAAATTACATGTTATGTTTGTGGGGGGCTATAATAATATAGTCATAGGAAGTTAAATTTAAATTGAGAGAGTGGATGAAGTTTCATTGTTTTGGCTCCATTTTGTTTCTTTTTCAGGAATTGGTGTTGGCATTGGACAACCATCAGTTCTGTATGTCAGTGTCAAACCTGGGGTGATAATAGGTTTGGGGACACAGGTCTTGGAGCAAGGCAAGGTCCAGAATTGTTGCTGAAAGTGGAGGTTTTCCATATGAGAGTTCAATTATGTGTGTGACTTATGTTGGGACTGAAAACAAGATGAGGAGCGAGACCAGGCATGTGATCCTGTGGTATAGGGTGAGCATCCAGGAGAGACCAGATAAGAGATGGATGGCTTTGGAGTCTGGGAGTGGTTGGCAAGGGCCAGGTGAGCATGGGATGGTGTGGTGGGTGCAGGAGGACAGGCCCCCGTGGAGGTTTTCATCCGTTGACACAGAATAAACTAAGTGAAGGTTACTTGAAAGATAAGCCTTGGGTTGGCAATCATGAATACTGATTACAGGAGGCAATCATCAGTAGTTAGGATCTCCAGGCAGGAGGGAGCCTATCAGAGGGAATTCACAGGGGATCTGAGGATGGATGTGGACCCACATGTTTGGAGCAGTGCGTATGGGGAACTCTCGCCTCCCAGAGAGC
>PVKE010046207.1:0-12346 GCA_004027555.1 Craseonycteris thonglongyai | reverse complement strand
AAAAAGTAATTCCTTATTTTGGCAGTGTTCTTCCTTGCCAATGCCTTCATCTACTAGGGCTTCCTAAGTGAAGAAACAGAATCAGCAATAGGACATTAGGGCTGTTAAATTCTTGGCATGTCCACATCAGATGATCTAGTGTACTAAATAAAGTCTCTTTTGGGGACAAGAGAAAAGGCTTAAATTCCCTCTGATAGGTAAGCCAGATAAAAGAAAAAGTAAAATATATGTATATAATATTTATCTAATATTTAAGCAGAAGGTATTTTCCATTTGATTTTCAGAGAAAGGATGTTGCATTTTTATCTTGCCACTTGCCTATACAGCTGCCATTTTGGGGTGAAACAATAAGGCCAGTGTAGAATTAGAATAAAGAAACTGGGTGCATTTGGACTAAGACAATAAACTAATTCATCGCTCTGTCAGTTTGGAAGATTCTGAGACTTTAGCAGCACAGTAAGTGCTAAATAAGAATAAGGCAAATAGAGCCTGATAAAAACCAAGAGCAGTGATCTCAAAGGAAGGAAAATACTGCGAGGCACTTAATTGAGAAAGGCTGCTCCCTGATGAATTAGAAAGGATCTGTCTCCGAGTCCTTGTCAAAAATAAGTAGAATCGTGATTTCTTTGTAAAACTCAATGTAGTGAATTAAAGCCAGTTAAAATAAGTGAATTTCATCAGAGGAAAAGGGGTGTCTTTAAAAGGTTTCCACGTGTTTTTAAATCTTTATTGCATCTCTGTGTTCTTTTTCAGTCGAGTTTTATTAAAGACTACTCAAATTCTGAGTCTGGTTTCAAAACAGACCTCAAGACAAATTCCATCCTGATCTCTGACCAATTGGCTGACTTAGAACAGCAATGGTAAACTAGAAGGGGAGAGGACCTAAAAGGATAAATTTATCTCTGCTTTATATTTTCAAATGACTTTTGCTCTCCTTGATAATAAAGATCATAAACTGCCAGAAGAAGAATGAACTTACGTTAATACAACTTCACATTAATACAACTTTCAACAGTGCTGTTTTGAGGTTCCCTTCCTTTTTTTCTTTTTCTTTTTGCTATTGTTGCCTGAATGCTTGTACAGGAATAAACCAGGTCACCGTGCTGTTGGCAGGCTTTCCTCCGTGCCTTTATCTGATATCCTTGGTGATGGCAACTTTTCACTCTACTATTTCTGTTTTCCTTTAGTGAAAGAAAGAGGTTACTTTAGTGCACTATTCATGCTCAGTATGTTTCTCCATACCTGTCTCTATTCTTGTCATAGGCACACAACTGACCTTATACAGACACATATAAATAATTAAATACTACCTCTGTGTTCAGAATGAGTCAGAGGTGGACGTGTTATAGGAATGTTACCTTGAAGATGGCAGTTTAATCTTCTGGGGCCTGACACTTTATGCGGACTCTTTACCTTTCCCCCTTGGCTACACTGGACACATGCTCATGGATTCTTAGTAGCAGGCTTTTAGACATCTCCCCAAAGTTCAACAACACTCACGAATTCTTCATATTTTTATTCATATTTTTCAATATATAAATTAAGTATATAAATTGCAGCCTTTCCTTTCTTGTTTCATTTTGTTTCTAAAATTTCAGAGTAGGAACCACCAGTGTGAAAGGCTCAGGAGACTGGTGAAATTTTAATTCTTAGATAGAAGAAAGTACTTTCTTATTGCCATGACTAAATGTAGAATATGGATTATGCCAATAGCATGCTGTTTTTATTTGTTTATATTATAGCTTGAGACACTTGGTGTTTGTGATCTATATCACCTCCTTCATATTGTCTGTCTTACTTAATATTTATTTTGCATCAATTCAGAGATTAAATCCAAGTAAGAAATTTAACATTTAGAAGTATAAATTGAATTAAAAATTACTATAATAGCTCCATTTGCTAGATACTTATATTTAACCTATGTTTTTCAAGTCTGGTTTTTATTAAAGACAAGATTCTTAATCTGGGTTCAAGAACAGTGATTTTAATCATAGTTCAATTAATTATATGCATTTTACATCATTTACCAGTCGTAATATATTTCTCACAAATACATACTAAGTAGTTATGTATTTGGCATCCCGTTGGATTTTATAAGCACTCGGTTGCATATTCTCTCCTTGTCTTCAGAGTTTAGATTGCTGACCCCAAGGACAAATGTGCCTGTTAAGTAGAACTCCCGCTGGCTGATTAGACTCATATTAAAAACAGAAATTATAGCAGTCATAGCTATATAGGGTCCTCTCATACACGTTGCACTTCAGAGTGTGATCTGCACCTCACCACTTGCCTGCACTGCATTCCTGCCCTCCGAACCAAACCTAATAAAGCAGTTTCTGGGATTGTACTTAAATCAGTAGGACTAAAATGTTCCCTTTCCAACAGGAACAACATAGCTAAGTCCTCAATAGCATCTTTACCAACAAATCAGAGTGACCCCATTCTAACTAATCAGAACAGTACTTTTTGAACCAGTCACACTGTGAGGATTTGGAATCCTCATTGGCATGAGAACAGACCAATGATGGACCAAGAGTGGGGACTTCTCACTATATAAGTCAGCTCCCCTTTGGCTCGAAGAGAGCACTTGTAGTTTTCATTAAAGACTGGGTTTCCCCCGCTGGAATTTTACAATTGGAGCTGGCGCTGTCTGACCAGACCAGAGTAGAGTTGTCATACTGGGGCTGACTTGGCCAAGGTGCCTCACTTGGGGGCCTCACACTAGCCCTTTTACAGCCAGGCTATGTTAAAATTGAGCTGTCTTGTAGCTGTGCTGTTTAATAGCCAAGCTGTGTCACAACTGAGAATTTGAACTGAATAGTTTCTCTCCTCTCCCTGCACCTCAAATTGGGGACTCCTGTTGGAATGGAATTGGCAACATTCAGTTGACAACTTCTTCAGGATTGATTATATAGTTTCTATTTTTGCCTGCCCAAGAATGCAACAGCAATTCCATCTTCTGATTATACCTTCTGTTTTTCCCTTGGCCCCTGTAGTCATTTTTTTAAAAGGCTGTATAATAATTTCATCCCTTCAGTCTCAGGATTTGGTTTAAAAATTAGCACAAAACCTAACTTTGTACAATAAAAGTCAAACTCAGGATTTTGGGTGAGATATTTGAGAATATATATATATATATATATATATATATATATATATATATATATATATATATGGCTAAAGCTGTTGATGGATTGAATCGGCCTCAGAAAAAAAGTCAACCCTGAGTAACTAAGGATGGAAGATGGAAGAAGCTAATTATTGACAACATATTCCGGGGTCCTAAATTCAGGTATGCCTTAAACCATAAATCACAAAATTTTATTTGTATGATACACTGAATTATTTCTCTTGCTTTAGTCAGTTTGGATTGGATTTTTGTCATCTGACTGATAAACAGAAAAATGAGACCACTACACACATTATTCTAGGTAACAATTTTTCCAAGTGTGTTTCATGGACCAACAACAGCAATTGCTCCTGGGAACTTATTAGAAACACAAAGTTTCAAGTTTCACCACAGATGTACCAAACTAGAAAGTCTAGAAGTGGAGCAGAGTCATCTGTGATTTAACAAGACCTCCCTCCAGATGATGCTAATGCCCACCAGGGGATGTTCTCATCCGAGAACTGGTATTCTAAGCCACTGTTATTTAGACAAATGAATGTAAAGCTGGATTAGATCTCAGTTTTTCATAGATGGGTCAGGTGCATTAAGTACACATTTTTAGTTTAGAGTCTAGTTGAGATCCAGAATAGAAATCAGATTTGAGTAAAAGATGAAAGAATAACCAAAACATCCAGAGAGGAATTGTTGCCAATGCATTAGTTCCCCCTGAACCTTTTAAAAAAATAAGATGGAATAACTTATCCACAAAGGTGCTTCTTAAAAATCAAACCTGATTTTTATTTTGGGCTAGAAATATTTTACTTGTCTCATAAATCAAAGAAACTGCTGACATTCAGAAAAGCAACTGTATGCTGAGAAAGAGTTGGACCTGAGGAGATCTTTAAAAGTTGGATAGGATCAAGAGCAGAAGTCAAGGGTTCAAATATTGGGATTGCAAAATATGCCAGTATGAAGCCATGTGTGGGAGGTTAAAATGAGGTAAAGCCAAGAGTCAAGACTGAACCAATAAAAAAATTGCTTTAACAATGTCCATGGTTGGCAAGGTCTTTTGCCTTCTGCAAGATATATTTTGCAGTCTAAAAGCGCTTTCACCTTATCTGTAAGCAACCACTTGTGCAACTGAAACATCTGTTTTCATCTAGCCAGAGAACCTCTTTTCACCAATGAGGTAATGGCATGGAAAGAGCGCCCAATGACTGTCCGATCTGCCAGGAATTAGGTAGGATACTTTCTTTTTTTTCAGGCTTTGGGAATTTCTTCTACCCCGGAGAACAACTCTTCTGTGCTGTGCAAGCTCTGATATCTTCCCTGACCACTACACCTTGTTTGTTTCTCTAAATACAGAATCAACTTCTCAATAAGGCTAGGGTAGAAATCAAAACTAAAATAGTTATTAAAAAAAGAGAACACTGATGTAAGTGACATAAATCTTCTTAGAATTTAGAAGTGCTTAAGGCAGAAATGATAAATGCTAACAACATTACGTATAATTCCAGAAATTAGTACATTTTAATATGGTGTAAGGACCAAAAACATATAAATAATTTAAATTGAGTGCTTTTTTTTTTATGGCAATGCAAACTAATAATTTTTTTTCTGTTAGAGTTGGATAGCTTGAGAACACTACCAAATTCTTACTTCTAATTGTTAGTTAATGCTCTTAAACCTCACTTTTCTTATCTGTAAAACCTTAATGACAATAATTGTCAAGAGTTGCAATAAGTCAATATGTTAACACAAATAAGCATTTTGCATAGGGCCCATAAGAAATCAATAAGTTATTAACAAAAATAAAAATATTTAATGTCATATATGCTATTTTGTCCTTTAGACAAACTACACCAAATTAAAAACCAAGAGGTGACAGATTATAAATAAGTAAAAAAACCTCTTTTCCTTTTTAAACATAAATTACAACATATTTAAAAATAGAAAATAATAGGTTGAGAGAACTCCAAATAATCATCCATAGCAGTTTTCCACATTTTAGTGGCTGCTCAGGAAAGCTTAAAGATACTTTGTTAGTGTCAGACAAAAATGAATTACATGTTCTCTCTGCTACCATCATAGCCAAGTGAGGTTCATTACTACCCTTTGAATCATGGATTCTTTTCAAAATTTACCACATGCTAATTGAACACCCACTGTGTGCTATCACTGTTCAGGCTCTAAAACGAAACCAATGTCTGTCACTTATAATTGAAAGGTACAATATAATTGTTTGTCTGATGAAAAGAGATTAAGTATCAATTATTTTCATTATACATTTTTCATTGCAGTGTTAAGTATTTTAAGTGTGATCTCAGACTTCCCAAGCACAATTTAAGGGCATTTTTATTACCTTACATTATGACTTTTTGAACTTATTTCCTCCACTATATTATAGTCATTGAGGGTAAGGCCTCTACATTTTATTCTACCTGAATCTAGCTCAAAGCCTTGTACATATTAGCTACTCAATAAATAATTATTGTTCCATATAAAACTGATACGGAATCTATGGACATCTTATGTTGCTTATTTTACTTTAGCAACTGGGTGACCTACTAATAAACGATCCCTTCTTTTTTTGTTGAAATGGAGTGCAGCCATAGAAAAAATAATTATTGACAATGCACTAGGTCTCTGTAGAACTCAGGTTAATCCTTGGCCCTATCTGGGTAATCATCAAGTTACTCCTCTGTGCTATAAGTTCACCATGTATAAACTTTTCTTTTAGATTTAGTTTATTATTTTTGACAGAGAGACAGACAGAGACAGAAAGACAGAGAGAAGGGGGCAGGCATAAAACAGTCTCCATAGTTGTATATCATCAGTTTTCAGTTTCTGACATAGTTTTATTTCACACTGCTGGGTGGAGGATGGGAGTGGGGTGCTATGCAGGGCAGGAATTGGGCATCAGGCCTACTACATGGAAAGCTCGCTCCAGCAAGAATCAAACTGGGGGCCTCTCACAGGAGAAACACACCCCAGTTCAGTATATGGGTCCACACAAGCCAGAGCCAGAATTTGATCCTTGGACCCCGGGGGCTGCAAGGTGAGCAGTTAATCTGCTAAGCCATCCCATGATCTACTCAATCTATAAACTTGAAATAATACTATTGGGTATTCTTAGATAAAACAAACAAGCAAACAAAAAAGAAAGAATTATGGCAAAAAAACAAACAAAATAAAATATTATCTCAAGGAATTTTTAAAAGAAAAAATAGTGCTACTGCTGCAGAATATTATTATTTTACTTTTAAAGATAGACTCTATTAATGAGCTAGAATTTTACATCATAATTATATGTATCTTGTGTGGTGCTAAGGTGACCAGATTTTAACATTGGTAAAGTGGGACACCATTGACCAGGGGAGAGGGGTTCTTGATTAAAAATAGGGTCTATCTCCTGCCATTCCCTAACTTGTCATGCATTCTTTCCAAAAATCGGGACTTTTTAAAAATGCCGCAGGACATGGGACAAATTGTTAAAAATCGGGACTGTCCCACCAAAAGCGGGAAGTCTGGTCACCCTATGCTAAAGTATACCTGCAGACCATCTGGACTAAAATGCCTACACGTTTTTCACCAATATTAACTCTTTTGTTTATCTCTGTAAGGTTTTCCATACCTTAGAGGCCCTTATAAATTTCTAGCTTCCACATTAACAGCACTGACTCAGAATCTGTTAGCGCCTGCATATTAGTTCTGGGTGATGTTCAATTGAGGTAAAAAACACTGTGACCTCAATAATAAAGGCAAAAGTAGAAGAAAGATGATCTAAAAGAAAGGAGAAGGAAACTTTAGTACTAATTTTTCTCTAACAGACAGCTGACATTGGGTTAAAAAGTACCAAGCAGACAACCAGTATGAGTTACCTGTTAGGTGTTTTCTATCTCAAATATTCTTTTCTTCTAATTGCTATAATTGTGCAGTAAATTATATAGAAGATTTTTAATGATAATAGATTTCTCATTGTCACTACCACTGTCACCAACAGGAAGCAGCTATTGAGAGTCTTTCATTGATAAAATTAATCTTCTTATAAAATTATTTTTTCAGAAGACAGGAAGTTGGAAATAGTTTATTAAATGCATTCAATGGTCACTCAAAGCAGCTGTCAAACAGAATGCATATAAAAATAATTATATTGGATTGATCCTAGATAGAGTTATTAAATAAAAAGGAACTAATATGCCATATAAACGTATTTCACTGATCATATGAGAAAACACATATACGTAGTGCTAGATAATACGACTCTTGTTTTGTTTTTTTTTTGGTTATTATTATTATTTTTTTTTTTGGCAAGTACTTTAAATATAAGGGTTGCCAGACAAAATGTAAGGACTAAACATAGATAATATTTATCAAAAATAAAAGTTAAAATGCAATTTCAAATAAATAATAGTTTTTTTAGTATAACTATTTCATATTAAATGTAACTTATACAAAGAAAAAAGTTGTCATTTACCCAAAATTCAAATTTAGCTAGGTTTTCAGGGTTTTATTTTATTTTATTTCTTTGCTAAATTCAGTAATGCTAATGTTAACTCATTTATTCTTCATACAACTCTATGAAGCAAGTAGTATTACCATCAACATTTTTTATAGAATTAATGAGAACCACAGGGTTTGAGTATCTTTTATAAAGTTGTATAATTTGTATGTGTCAAAGCTAACCTTTCAAACTGAACAGTTTGGCTCCAAAGCTCTGTTTTTAACTGCTATGCACACTGTCTCTTTAGGTTATGATGACAATAATTACACATTTCTACAAACATACATGGGAATGTTTTAAGCAAAACTATATTCAATCAATGTTTCTCTTTAGTAGCATATGAAATGTTTTATCTTAGCAAAGTGGTGACAAAAATAATTCGGCACTAACATCCCTAAATGTCCAGGTCTCACAGAATAATGGCAAAACCCAACAAATCTGTTTTATCTTCATTGCAGTTTTCAAATTATTATTTTTTTAAATATATTTTTATTTATTTATTTATTTTTGACAGGGAGAGAGAGAGATACAGAGACAGAGAGAGAACTGAACTGGGGGAGCTCCCAGCTCAGCATATGGTTCCGCACGGGCAGGGGCCGGGATTCGATCCCCGCTCCCCAGCATTGCAAAGTGAGTGCTTAACCCACTGAGCCATCCCGGCTTCCCCCAAATTATTTTTTTTAATACATTTTCGTTATTAGCTAAAAGCCCCACTTAACATTAACTTACTCTATTGTGAAAAGAACATGAAGAGAGTGTTTAGTTTCAACTTAGATTCTCCATAACTTCCTCACACTTTTACTTTTTATCGAGCAGTGCTCTGTACTATCTTTACTACAATCTACAAAACCCTTTGTCACTCTGACAAGTTCTGACTGCCTCATCCTTGCTTTGGTTGTTTCATCCTGACATCCTAATTCATAGTCTCGTGTTGCTCATGTCTCCTTAAATCTAAACTGTCTTTATATTCTACTTTGTATCATTCCTTCTCTTCTGTTCCTGAACCTTCCAAATTGTTTCACTATAACCTACTTCCTACCTATTTCTTTACCGTCTTAATGAATTTATTTTCTAATATTCATGCATCAATTTGTATTTCTCTACCTCCCAAGTTTTTCTGTTTCTGACATGCTCCTTAACCCAACCTTGAAAAAAGAGTAATTAAATTATTCTTCCATACCCACATTTTCTACCCCATATTCCCTACTGAGTGGGTGAAATCTGAAGTTTGTCACACAAAATTATAGAAATCAAGTGCCTATTAAAATATTACTCATCCTGACTTTTCCTTGCTCTCTTGTTTGATGATTTAACTATAATGTAGGCTTCACTGGCATAAACCCACGAGGAGTATATTTTTTAAAATATCTGGAGTATTATCTGTGCCTAGTAATGGTTATTGGCAGAATATTATATTTTCTTGTGTATAAGATGCCTCCATGCGTAAGGTAATCCCTCCTTTTCTAACCCAAAATTAAAAAAAACAATACATGGGTTACTCCCACATATAAGATGACCCCCAATTTTTGGTCTAACAATTTTAGACAAAAGTATCATTTTATACATAGAAAAATATGGTAAATCATCACTACACTTAATTCTATGCTCAAGCTGCTCAGCAGTGTATTGCTTCTCCGCATTTACTAGTTTCTACATTTCCTGTCTTGATTTGAATACATAATAAAGAAATTGGATTAGAGTATATGAGTAGTGTAGTGAAATTAAAATTATGGGTGATGCTGGGATGGCTCAGTGGGTACAGTGCTTGGCTTACAGCCCCAGGGTCCAAGGATCATATCCTGGCCCCAGCCTGTGCAGACCTATATGCTCAACTGGGATGTGCCCCCATTTCAGATCTTGCCAGAGCAAGCTTCCCATGCAGAAGGCCCCCAACCTGGTTCCTGCCATGCTCAGCTCCTTGCCCACCTGTGGAGTGAAACTATATAGAAAAGTGATGATGCTCAACTATGAAGACTACTCTGGGTCCTTCCTGTTCTCCATCTATCTCTTTATCTCTGTCTGTTTCTGTCTGTCAAAAACAATAAAAATCATTTTTAAAAAGACACAAAAGAAATTAAAGTTATGTGTGCATGTGCACGTGTACAGTTTCTGAAAGATTTTAGAAGCTAGAATCAAGAAAGAATTTATCTCAGATTTTTGGGTACTTCAGTATAAAGACTAATAGTTAATTGCAGATAGAATACCATGAGTAAATTTTAAATAATGACTCAATATTTGATTAAACTTGATCACCAAGTAGACACCCAGTATGGGAGTTTTATTACTATTGTTTTTTGTTTGTTTATTTGTTTGTTTCAGCAGAACCTTGTTGTTTCTTTCTGGGCCCAACTAATAATCCATCTATTATATGTGGGAATTAATTTATTCTTTGTTTAAACACAAAGATATCATCTAACAGTCTTACAACAGATATAATAGGATGGGTTTACTTACTTTATTATATGCTTCTAGTTTCTGTCATTGATATCATCAAGGAAACAAATACAGGCATTTTCCTCAAAAATCCTCAAATTCTAATCACAATTGGGAAAAATTTGTAACTCTACTTATTTGCCATCATTATAGATGTATTATTTTAAACCATATAATTCTACTGATAAATGCAACTGTCTTTCACATACAGAAGTGAAATTCCATAAGATTCAGTTCTGTAACTTAATTAATAAATATTATTGAAGACCTGCATGCCAGACAACTTGTTAAATGATCCTCATATCAAAATGAATAAATGATGTGCTTCTAGTTACAAAAAATAAGAAAAATATGCTACCCATAGAGTAAATTCTAGTCTTAGAATACTGAATTTCACAGTTTATTCAGATAGATCCTTTTAAAGACCAAGCTTTAAAAAACATGAACCCGTATTTGTTGTAAACATTCCTAAAATATACTACACCTTTTTTAGTCTTCATAGATAGAGTATGATGAATAAAAGTTAATCCAATCTTGATGACTCTGGGCTAACTCTCCTCACATGTATTTACAATTTATATAATATGTCTCCTAAATCTACTTCTCTGTGATAATTGTAATGAACTCAAAAGCTCTGATGAGGTCTACAGAGCTATTTGTCCCTCTTCTAAATTGGACGCATACTATTAAAAGTCATGGATTTTCTTCCAGCATTTGTCTCTCCTCCCTCTTAGACACCACTTCTTGCTGCTCTAGATTTTTCTACTTTCCCTTCTCCGTCCAGTTGGCTTCTTTCTGTCTGGCTTTGACTTAGAGACAAGACATTGAAGAGTGTTAGTTTCGATGTAAATTGAGATTAAATGGATGTTGAATGACAAATTAGAAATTCTCCTACAATGTGATAAGTAAAGTCAATAAATATCTATGTGGTTGCCCAGTGGAATTGGAGATAAATTCCTGATAGGGTACCTGGTTAAGAAATCTATGGATATGTTGTTACTTAAAAAATGTATCATTATTCATAGAATATCAATGGAATTTCACATAAGCATAGAAGCTAGAGGTTACAGTTATAACTAAAATAGATATAAAATGGCCAAAGTTTCTCCATAGAGTCTCCTGCCAACCAATAATGCAGGTTTTAATCTTTGAAAGATTTTAACCTAAATTGTGCACAAATGTCTTTATAAATATGGTATACTAGCATATTTTGATATATGTTAAATAAGTCATTTGATTTGAATATATGTAAATTGTGCATTTTATTCACTGTTAAGTCTTTTTTTCTGAATTGGATTAGAATCGGGATAAAATTTAATGTGACTTTGTCCCTGGAAATGTTAAATCAACTGAAATCAGGATGACATACATCCAGAAGAACTGGCTGAGCTAGAAGAAAACTCAGAACTGCAGTTATTATAAAAAAAAAATACCATTATTGGTAAGGCAATATTTACTATATAATACTTTCCTAATTTTAAGTACTATTTATCTTTTATTCTAAAACACATAAATATCTATGATCTAGTAACACATAATTTAAATGCAATTCAATTTTTCATGCATACATTTTTACTCACAGTTGTTTTTCCAAAACACAAAATATTTTAGACCCTGACCTAGTGGAATGTTTAAATTATGTGGCAGGCCCTCAGTCTATCTGTAGAATGCTAATTTTTTTTAATCTGAAACATGTTCTATGACATTGACCTTTTGGCTTGCCCTCTGGCCTGGCCTTCTATTAATTGATTACCTGTCTCTTACTTAAATATTATGATGTGACACTTAGGTACTAGAGAAATACAAAAACTTATTGAAAAAACAAAACAAAAATACTTGCCAAGTCTGTTTTTGTGACTAATCTAAGCAATTATATTTGTGCTTTCTAAATACAAAGTTACTCCACCTTTAGTTAGCTGACAGCTTTTCCTAACTTATGTATTTGATATGAAAAGTACAGTCCTTGTCCTTGAGGTATTTGTTTTCTCTTGGAGAAAGAATATGTTAATAAGAAAGACCAGCCAAATGTGAGGGGGGAAAAAGGAATAACAGTCATCAAGAAACATTTTGAGATTTTGAAACTTGTTTTAGATTTTTATGCATAGCACATGCACATATACTTCTCAAGGAGTCACCTTGAACTACCTCCAAAATAATCTTTATTCTATCCTTTATATATTCCTGAATAATAAATTGTCTTGGATTTAGGTATAAAATCTGACTTTCTCTATACTTAACCTTTTTCTATAATTTATTTCTATTTACATTTCACTTTACATTGCAAATTAACCCTGAAAGAT
>PVKE010046206.1:0-12343 GCA_004027555.1 Craseonycteris thonglongyai | reverse complement strand
TCAATGGGCATGGAAAGTGAATTAGAGTTTCTCTTTCAAAATCTTCGGCAAAAAGCGACAATTTGTTTTCGAATGAAATTACTTCTTCTAACATCGAAAAAATTGTGTTTTCTTTTCCTTGTAACTTACGATTAAGCTAATTTAGATGAGAAGTAACATCCACCATGAAATAAAATTTCTGGATCCACAGATCGTTCGTAAGCTCTGCATAGTGAACACTCTTCTTAAGAAGAAATGCTTTTATTTCAGTAAACAGTGAAGTGAAACGTTTTAAAACGTTTCCTCTCGATAACCAATGAACCTTGTTAGCCAGGAGAAGATCTGCATACTCACTCTCTACCTCAATTAGAAATTCTTTAAATTGGCAATGGTAAAGAGCTTTAGCTAATACGGAGTTGATAATCTTAATCACCAATTCCATTACTTTGCAAATGTCTTCAGGAAATGTCTGTGCACATAGTGCTTCCTGATGAATAATTCAATGGTAAGTAAGTATCTCGTGATTAACTTTTTCTTTCAAAATAGCGACAGACCCATTTCTATTTGTAGTTAAAATACATTTCGGCAGCAGAAATTCGATGGAGATAATGATACACATGTTTGCGAGCAACTATCCGTGCTATTGTTGCTTTCTAAAAATGTGCCTCTTTTCTGTAGGCTTGCATTTCAAAAATGTTTACTCGTCTCTTACAAGGCAAGTTAATAAATAATATTTCGTGCCTGCACGAAACATTTTGTGGAAGAGCCGCAGCCAAGGAGTGAAAGAGCTGCATGCGACTCGTGAGCCGCGGTTTGCCGACCACTGTGTTAAAGCGTCTGCACTTGGGAAACGAGACGCGTTGTGCTAGAGCATCCACACATGGGAAAAGAGACGCACAGTGCTAGAGCATTTGCACTTCGGAAACGAGACGCGTTGTGCTAGAGCGTCCTCAGATGAAAAATGAGACGCGTTGTGCTAGAGCATCCACACATGGCAAATGAGATGTGCTGTGCTAGACCATTTGCACATGAAATATGAGACGCGTTGTGCTAGACCGTTCACTCATGGGAAATGAGACGCGTTGTGCTAGAGCATCCACACTTGGGAAATGAGATGCGCTGTGCTAGAGTGTCTGCACATGGGAAACAAAGTGCGCTGTGCTAGAGTGTCCACATTTTGCAAAAAAGAGTGAATTAAATTTGCAAAATAGGGCAAATTCAATTTGTAAAAGGGCGAATACAATTCACAAAAAAGAGAGAATTTGGGGAAGCCGGGATCGTCCTGTGGGTTAAGCGCTCACTTAGCAGCGCCGGGGACCAAGGATTGAATCCTGGCCCGGCCCATGAGAAACCATATGCTGAACTGAGAGCTCCCCCAGTTCAGTTCTCTCTCTGTCTCTGTATCTCTCTCTCTCTCTATCTGTCTAAATAAATAAATACATAAATAATATATGTAAAAAAAAAAGAAGAGAGAATTCAATTTGCAAAAAAGGGTGAATTCAATTTGCAAAAGGGCGAATTCAATTTGCAAAAGGGCGAATTCAATTTGCAAAAGGGCGAATTCAATATGCAAAAAAGGACAAATTTAATTTGCAAAATAGAGCGTCCGCACATGGAAACAGAGACGCGCAGTGCTAGAGCGTCCCGCTCATGGGAAACAAGACGAGCAGTGCTAGAGCATTGGCACTTCGGAAACGAGACGCATTATGCTAGAGCGTCCGCTAATGGGAAACGAGACGTGTAGTGCTAGAGCTTCTGCACATGGGAAACGAGACGCGTAGGTCTAGAGCGTCCGCTCATGGGAAACGAGACGCGTTGTGGTAGAGCGTTCGCACATGGAAAATGAGACGTGCTGTGCTAGAGCATCCGTACATGGAAAACGAGACACGCAGTGCTAGAGCATCTGCACTTGGGAAACGAGACACGCTGTGCTATAGCGTCCGCACTTGGGAAACGAGATGCGCTGTGCTAGAGCGTCTGTACATGGGAAACGAGACGCGCTGTGCTAGAGCGTTCGTACATGGGAAACGAGATGCACAGTGCTAGAGCGTCCGCACATGAGAAACGAGATGCGCAGTGCTAGAGCGTTTGCACTTCGGAAATGAGATGCGTTGTGCTAGAGTGTTGGCTAAAGGGAAATGAGACACGTAGTGCTAGAGTGTTTGCTTTGGGAAACGAGACGTGCTGTGCTAGAGCGTCCGCAGATGGGGAACGAGACGCGTTGTGCTAGTGCGTTTGCACATGAAATATAAGACGCGTTGTGCTAGAGCGTCCGCTCATGGGAAACGAGACACGCTGTGCTAGAGTGTCCGCACATGGGAACTGAAGTGCGCTGTGCTAGAGTGTCCACATTTTGCAAAAGGGCGAATTCAATTTGCAAAAGGGTGCATTCAATTTGCAAAATAGAGTGTCCGCACATGGGAACTGAGACATGCAGTGCTAGAGCGTCCGCACTTGGGAAACGAGACGTGTTCTGTAGAGCGTCCGCTCTTGGGTAACGAGACGTGTTGTGCTAGAGCGTCCGCACATGGGAAACGAGACGTGCAGTGCTAGAGCGTTTGCTCATGGGAAACAAGATGCGTAGTTCTAGAGTGTCCGCTCATGGGAAACGAGACGCATTGTGCTAGAGCATTCGCACATGGGAAACGAGACTCGCAGTGCTAGAGCGTCCACACTTGGGAAATGAGACGCGCTGTGCTAGAGCGTCCACAGATGGGAAACGAGACATGCAGTGCTAGAGTGTCCGTACATGGGAAACGAGACGCACAGTGGAAGAGTGTCAGCACTTGGGAAATGAGACGCGTTGTGTAGAGCGTCAGCTGGTGGGAAATGAGATGTGCTGTACTAGAGCGTCCGCACATGGAAAACGAGACTCGCAGTGCTAGAGCATTCGCACTTGGGAAACCAGACGCGCTGTGCTAGAGCGTCCACAGATGGAAAAAGAGACACGCAGTGCTAGAGCGTCCGTACATGGGAAACAAGACGCACAGTGCTAGAGTGTCCGCACTTGGGAAACAAGACGCGTTGTGTAGAGCATCCGCTCATGGGTAACGAGACGTGTTGTGCTAGAGCATTTGTTCATGGGAAAGTAGTTGCGCTGTGCTAGAGCGTCTGTACATGGGAAACAAGACGCGCTGTGCTAGAGCGTCCGCAGATGGGAAATGAGACACGCTGTGCTAGTGCATTTGCACATGAAACAAGACGCGTTGTGGTAGAGCATCGGCTCATGGGAAACGAGATGCGTTGTGCTAGGGCATTTGATCATGGGAAACGGATACGCGCTGTGCTAGAGCGTCCGCACATTGGAAACTAAGTGCGCTGTGCTAGAGCGTCCTCAGATGGGAAACGAGATGCGCAGTGCTAGAACGTCCGCTCATGGGAAACAAGACGCATTGTGTAGAGTGTCCGCTCATGGGAAATGAGACGTGCTGTGCTAGAGCGTCCGCAGATGGGAAATGAGACGCGCTGTGCTAGTGCATTTGCACATGAAATATAAGACATGTTGTGGTAGAGCGTCTGCTCAAGGGAAACGAGATGCGTTGTGGAGAGCGTGCGCTCATGGGAAACGAGACACGCTGTGCTAGAGTGTCCGCACATGGGAAACGAAGTGCGCTGTGCTAGAGTGTCCACATTTTGCAAGAAAGGGTGAATTCAATTTGCAAATGGTCAAATTCAATTTGTAAAAGGGCGAATTCAATTTGCAAAAAAGAGAGAATTCTGGGAAGCCGGGATGGCTCAGTGGGTTAAGTGCTCACTTTGCAGCGCTGGGGACCGAGGATCGAATCCTGGCCCCGGCCCCGGCCCCGGCTCGTGCGGAACTGTGTGCTGAACGGGGAGCTCCCCCAGTTCAGTTCTCTCTCTGTCTCTGTATGTCTCTCTCTCTCTCTCTGTCAAAATAAATAAAAAATATATATATATTTAGGAAAGAAAAAAAAAGAGAATTCAATTTGCAAAAAAGGGTGAATTCAATTTGCTAAAGGGTGAATTCAAATTGCAAAAGGGCGAATTCAATTTGCAAAAGGGTGAATTCAATTTGCAAAAGAGAGCGTCTGCACATGGGATACGAGATGTGCTGTGCTAGAGCGTCCGCATATGGGAATCGAGATGCATAGGGCTAGAGCGTTCACACATGGGAAACAAGACGCGTTGTGCTAGAGCATTTGCACATGGAATACGAGACACGCAGGGCTAGAGTGTCCGCACATGGGAAACGAGACGCGTTGTGCTAGAACGTTCGCACATGGGAAACGAGTCGCACTGTGCTAGAGCGTTCGTACATAGGAAATGAGATGCGCAGTGCTAGAGTGTCCACACTTGGGAAATGAGACGCGTTGTGTAGAGCGTCTGCTCATGGGAAATGAGACGCGTTGTGCTAGAGCGTTCGCACATGGAACACAACACGCTCTGTGCTAGAGCCTCTGTTCATGAAAATCGAGATACGTAGTGCTAGAGCATCTGCACATGGGAAATGAGATGCACTGTACTAGAGCATTTGCACATGGGAAACGAGACGCGTTGTACTAGAGTGTCCACACTTGGGAAACGAGATGTGCTGTGCTAGAGTGTGTGTACATGTGAAACGAGACGCGCAGTGCTAGAGCGTCTGCACTTGGGAAATGAGACGCACTGTGCTAGAGCGTGTGTACATGGGAAACGAAATGCGCTGTGCTAGAGCCTCTGTCCATGAAAATCGAGACGCGCTGTGCTAGAGCATCTGCACATGGGAAACGAGACGTGCTGTACTAGAGTGCGTGTACATGTGAAATGAGACGCACAGTGCTAGAGCGTCTGCACTTGGGAAACGAGATGCACTGTGCTAGAGCGTCCGCAGATGGGAAACGAGACACACTGTGCTAGAGTGTGTGTACATGGGAAACAAGATGCACTGTGCTAGAGCGTCCGCACTTGGGAAACGAGATGCGATGTGCTAGAGCATGTGTACATCGGAAACGAGATGCACTGTGCTAGAGCGTTCGCAGATGGGAAATGAGACGCGCAGTGCTAGAGCATCCACTCATGGGTAACTAGATGCGTTGTGTAGAGCATCTGCTCATGGGAAATGAGACTCGCTGTGCTAGAGCATCCGCAGATTGAAAATGAGACGCGTTGTACTTGAGCGTCCACACATGGCAAACGAGACATGCTGTGCTAGAGCGTCCGCACATGAACTATGAGACGCGTTGTGCTAGAGCGTCCGCTCATGGGAAATGAGACGCATTGTGCTAGGGCGTTCTTACATGGGAAATGAGACGCATAGTTCTAGAGCATCGGCTCATGGGAAACGAGACGTGTAGTGCTAGAGCATCTGCTCATGGGAAATGAGACGCATTGAGCTAGAGCGTCCGCACATGGGAAACAAGACACGTAGTTCTAGAGCGTCCGTTAATGGGAAATGAGATGCATTGTGCTAGAGCATTTGCACATGGAAAACGAGACACGCTGTGCTAGAGCATCTGCACATGAAATATGAAATGCATTGTGCTAGAGCGTCCGTACATGGGAAATTAGATGCATTGTGTAGAGCGTCCGCTCATGGGAAATGAGACGCGCTGTGCTAGAGCATTTGCACATGGGAAATGAGACGCGCAGTGCTGGAGCATCCACACATGGGAATCGAGATGCGTAGTGCTAGAGCATCCGCACATGGGAAACAAGACGCGCTGTGCTAGAGAGTCCGCACATGAAATATGAGATGCGTTGTGCTAGAGCGTCCCCTCATGGGAAACAAGACGCATTGTGCTAGAGCATCTGCACATGGAAAACGAGACTCGCAGTGCTAGAGCGTCCACACTTGGGAAATGAGACGCGCTGTGCTAGAGCGTCCGCACATGGGAAACGAGATGCGCTGTGCTAGAGATTCCGCACATGAAATATGAGACGCATTGTGCTAGGGCGTTCGCACATGGAAAACGAGACGTGTTGTGCTAGAGCGTCTGCACATGAACTATGAGACGCGTTGTGCTAGAGCGTCCGCACATGGGAAACAAGACGCGTTGTGCTAGAGCTTATGCACATGGGAAACGAGACACACTGTGCTAGAGCTTCCGCACATGGTAAACGAGATGTGTTGTCCTACAGCGTCCGCACATGGGGAACGAGACGTGTTGTGCTAGAGCGTCCGCTCATGGGAAATAAGACGCGTTGTCCTAGTGCGTTTGCACTTGTGAAACAAGACGCTTTGTGATAGAGTGCTCACATATGGGAAACGAGACTCGTTGTGCTACAGCGTCCGCAAATGGGAAACGATATGTGTTGTGCTAGAGCTTCTGTACATAGGAAACAAAATGCGTTGTCCTAGGGCGTCTGCATTTGGGAAACGAGATGCGTTGTGCTAGAGCTGGGTTTTAAAACTCAATTAAAACACAGGCTATTTGGTGCAACAGGTAAGATTCATGGGGGCCACATCACAATTACAAATGTCGCCATAACTGAGTCAGCACGTTTATACATGCCCCCAGGACCCCAGGAAAGGCCCCGGGCCACATGTATACTCGTCTTCAGTCGTTAAAGGGTTAATGAGGGAATTGTGTGTACGGTATTGCCTCGTTCTCCCCTAAGCGCTATTTTCTTCATAACAATTTTCTCTATTTTCATTTTATTTCAGAGCATTGTGGGCCACAAGAAATTACCTCGGGGGCCGCATGCAGCCCAGTTTGACACACCTGTTCTAGAGTGTCTGCACATGGAAACAAGATGCGTTGTCCTAGAGCACCTGCACATGGGAAACGATATTCATTATTCTAGAGCATCTGCACATGGGAAATGAGATGTGTTTTCCTAGAGCATCTGCATTTGGTTAAGGACATGCATTGTCCTAGAGCAGGGGTCTCAAAACTATGGCCCGCGGGCTGCATCCGGCCCACGAGTCCCTCTTATCCGGCCCATGGAGATCTTTTTATCTGAATAAAATAGTATGAAATAAATAATTAAAAACAACATCTATGTTTTGATTCTTTTTTATTTGGATCTCGAGTGTGTAGTCGGCCCCCAAACTGCTGTTTGATAGTTAATGCAGCCCGCGGGCTGAAAAGTTTGGAGACCCCTGTCCTAGAGCATTTGCACTTGGGAAACAATATGCATTGTTGTAGAGTGTCTGGCTGGTGGTAGTGGGGAAACAAGATGTAGCATCCTCCATTGGCTAAACATGAGAAATGCAGTTTCCTAGAGCGAGTGATTGGGGTGAGAATGAGATGCTGAACTTCTGAGCATTTGGACTAAGGAAATAAAACACAGAAGTTTATCCGGAAGAAATTGGCAAATGATACATGGAACCTTAGCTCTGGCATACAGATGTGAACCAGAACCCTCTAGTGAACGGACAAAGGAACTGGGATGCAGAAGCCAACCCGCTGGACTTGGCAAACGAGATGTGGAGCCCTAGAGTGCAGGGCTGGTGCAGGGCTGGGTGAAGGAGACGCACGTCCTAGTCTGAACAGATATGGCAAACGAGACACAGAAGCCTATTTTTAGACGTCTCACCTTTATTCTTTTTTCTTTTATTTATTTTTTAATTAATTAATTAATTAATTTATTTAGACAGAGAGAGAGAGAGAGAGATACAGAGACAGAGGCAGAGAGAGAACTGAACTGGGGGAGCTCCCAGTTCAGCACATGGTTCCGCACGGGCCGGAGCCGGGATTTGATCCCTGGTCCCCGGCGCTGCAAAGTGAGCGCTTAACCCACTGAGCCATCCCGGCTTCCCCTAACCTTTATTCTTGACATGGTCACTAATATGTGAGTCTACTATTTAAAATGCGAAAAATAGCTGAGGAGCTCATAACCATCATTGTCAAAGAGATACATAAAATTTCTTGAAAATTTGATCTATACCAGTTACTGTGGTAATGCGTTCATATACATAATTCCATTAGCTTGAAAGCACTGTAAGAGGTGGATATAAAGAGCCCTTATTCACAAGTGACAACCAAAGACATCGTGAAGTATTCTTTGCTTTACAACGGCCAGGTCATCCTCGCTTTACGATGTCCAGGCATTCCTCACTTAATGTCTGGTGGGCATTCTTTGCTTAACAACTGTCCAGAGTTCCTCATTTAGTGACTGACGGTCATTCCTCACTTAATGACCACCAGGCCATCCTTGCTTTACAACTGCCGGACCTTCCTCTCTTAATGACCACGGGGCAGTCCTCTCTCTATGACGGTTCACAGGCAGTTGTCATTTTGGCCCTGAGGGGTGCTATGTGGCCTCCGTAATTATAGGAATTTGTTTATGGCGGTAGGCAGGCTGCCACCATATTAGTTCTGAGAGATGCTAGCTGGATTCTGTAACTGTAAATGTGATTTAAGGTGGTAGTGAGGCTGGTGCCATATTGGCCCTAAAGGATGGTAGCCGGCCTTTGTAAATGAGGACTTGCTTTAAGGCGGTAACGAGGCAGACACCATACCGGCTCTGAGTGATACTAGCCGGCCTCCGTAACTGCAGACTTATTTTAAGGCTGTAGCAAGGCGGCTGCCATATTGGCCCTGAGGAATGCTAGCGGCTTCCATAACTTCAGACTCACTTGCTTTAAGGTGGTAGGGAGTTGGATGTCATGTTGGGTCTCAGCGGTGGTAGCATGCCTTTGTAATTGGGGAACTTGCATTATGGAAGTAGCCAGGTGGCTGCCATATTGGTCCTAAGCGTTGCTATTCAGATTCCAGGAGGAATGAGCATCTTAATAATTGTTTGCTAACAAGGTTGTCGTCATACTCTCCTAATTACGAGGCACTGGCCAATGAAATGCAATGCCAAAGATCACACTGACAGATTAGTTTTTTTTATGTTTTCTTTTATGTTTTTTAAAATGATTTTATTATATGTGTGTTTTTTTACTTTGTATTACGTTTTGTATATATGTTTCTTTGTATATAATTTGTACAATAAATTTATTATTTTAAAATTAAAAAAAAAAAAAAAGATTCCAGGAGGAGAGGAATTTGTTTACAGCAGTAGCCAGGCAGCCGCCATATTGGTCCTGAGAGGTGCTAGCCTGACTCTGTAACTTCGAACTTGCTTTAAGATAGTAGCAAGCCAGCCACCATGTTGGCCGTGAGGTGTTGTAGCTGGCCTCTGTAATTAGGGGACTTGCATTATGGAAGTAGCCAGGCAGCTGCCATATTGGCCCTGAGGGGTAGTAGCCGGCATTTGGAAAGAAAGGACTTGGTTTGTGGTGATAGCCAGGAGGTAGCCATATTGGCCCTGAGCAATGCTATGCAGCCTCAGTAACTGCAAACTAGCTTTAAGGCCATAGGGAGGCAACCGCCACATTGGCCCTGAGGTATTCTTGCTGACATCGTTATTGCGGACTTCCTTTAAGGCGGTAGCGAGCGGCCGCCATATTGGCCTTGAGGGGTAGTAGCTGGCATCCGGAATGAAAGGATTTGGTTTACATCGGTACTCAGGCAGCCATCATATTGGCCCTGAAGTGTGGTAGCAGGCCTTGTAATGAGAAGGCTTGCTCTACTACAGTACTCAGTCGGTCGCCATATTGGCCCTGAGGGGTGCTAGTCAGCCTTTGTAACTGCAGACTTACTTTAAAGCGGTAGCCAGGTGGCTGCCATATTTCCCTGAGAGGTGCTATTTGGCCTCCATAATGAGAGGATTGTGTTTATGGTGGTAGGCAGGTGGCTGCCATTTTGACCCTGAGGCATGCTAGCCGGTCTCCGTAGCTGTGGACTTCCTTTAAAGTGGTAGCAAGGTGGCTGCCATATTGACCTTGAGGCATGCTAGCTGGCCTCCATAATTGGGGGACTTGCTTTATGGAAGTAGCCAGGCAGCTGCAGTATTGGCTGTGAGGGGTACTAGCCGGCATCCAGAATGAAGGAAATTGTATTACAGTGGTACCCAGGCAGCCACCATATTGGCCCTAGGGGTGGTTGCCCGCTTCTGTAATGAGAGGGCTTGCTCTAAGATGGTACCCAGTCGGCTGCCATATTTGCTCTGAAGGATGCTAGCTGGCCCCTGTAACTGCAAACTTGCTCTACAGTGTTAGCCAGGCGGCTGTCATCTTGGCCCTAAGAGGTGGTAGCCGAAGTCCACAATGAGAGGACTCAGTTTATATGATACCCAGGAGGCCGCCATATTGGCCCTGAGGGATGCAGTTTGGCTACCTTCATGAGAAGAATTTGTTTATGGCAGTGGTCAGGCAGCTGCCATGTTGGCCCTGAGGGATGCTACCTGGCATCTGTATCTGCGGACTTGCTTTAAGGCGGTAGCGAGCGGCCACCATATTGGCCATGAGGGGTGAGTGGTAGCCGACCTTCTTAATTGGGGAACTTTATGAAAGTAGCCAGGAAGCCGCCATATTGATCGTGAGGGGTGGTAAACGGCATCTCGAATAAAAGGACTTGGTTTACGTCAGTACCCAGCGGCCTCCTTATTGGCCCTGAGGGGTACGAGTCGGCCTCCATAACTGGGGGACTTGCTTTACTGCAGTAGCCAGGTGAGGCCGCCATATTTGTTCTTTGGAACTGCAGTTCAGGTTAGCTGTGAGGTAATTTTTTTTACAGCGGTGGCAGCAGCTGCCCCAGTGTTTTTTTCGGGGGGAATGAGGCTGTGTCTCTTCTCAGAGAGGACAATGTATTCATAGCAGTGGCAGTTGTGTTTCACAGTTGTTGCTTTAAGACCCGAAGCTGCGTCTTGTGTGAGGATACTCACTGTATGGTAGGGGTGCAAGAACACACCAGGATGAGTGTTCTGTGGATGTTTGATTAATGGCAGCAGTGGCGGCTGCCTCATTGCTGTTGTTTTGGAGAGCAAGGCAGCATCTTTAGGATAACTTGCTGTTTTCCTGGGGCTGCAGCTTGTGCAGTGGTTTGGCTTCATGCATCAGGTCTTGTGAGGTTTATAATAAATTGCTTTAAGGCAGCGGGAAGGCCGCCATGTTGGCCCTGAGGGGTGGTAGCTGACAGGTAATGAGAGGACTTGTTTTGTGGAGCATCGCCTCTGGGCAACAGTTTTTTGCTATTTTATTACAACAGGGAGAGGGAGGTATTGCCTCTAAGTATCACTTATAGAAATTTTACAAAGATAATAGTTTCCCATTTTCCCCTGGAAGAGCCTGGGGAGTAGAAGAGCCAAAAGGACTGAAATCATGGTGATGACTGGCTCTCATTGTGGAAAAAAACAGCTTTCATTGGGAATCCCAGGTGAGGCACTTTAGGGGAAAGGAAGTAAGGAGAAACAAACCGCAGACAAACCAAAACAAATTATGAGTAAATGAAACTGAAAGCCAAAATGAGTAGCCACAAACTATATCCTCTGTATTGAGGAGCCGTGGATCAGAACCTGGTCTCCAGCAAAACCAGAACTCATAGGTCTGTTTTTTGTGTGTCTCTGTCTGGTTGCTGTCTTTTTATTCTATGTCCTGAGAGCTTGACCTTATGATCTGTGAGACTACTTTGTGTCTGGCCTCTTCCATCCAGAAAGTGAACTTGTCAAGGGGCAGTGTCCTCTGTATCTGGGTATGACAAGTGTTCAAGGGAGTTCTGTGTGTGTCCTGTGCTCTCAGAGATGGCCTGTAGAGAAAGTTAAAAATTATGTGACTTGAGTCTTGGAACACTTTCTTGATACGCAGGCGACCGCCGCCCTGAAAACAGGGCTGGCTTAAGGTTAGCCTCGTTATAGGATTGTGTATACAGGCCACAAGGAACTGTAGGGAAAAGGAATTAGAGAAAGTAAAAAACTAGGTGGCTTGAGTCTTGGAACACTTGATACGTAGGAGACCACCCGCCCTGAAAACAGGGATGTCTTATGGTCAGCCTCGTGACAGGATAGTGTAAACAAGTCTCAACGAACCTGAAAGAAGAAGGGTGTCTAAATATGAAAGGAAGGACAAATACTTCCTGATTAGGGAAACAGGGTCTGAGAATGAGGGATGCATTCTCGGATCATCTTAGCTGAAGCTGAGATGCATTTCCCGGGGAATTTTGGCTGAAGCTCAGATGGATGCTAAGAGCAGTTTTTGCAGAGGCAAGAACGGATGCTGGGGATTATGTGCTGAAGTTTAAAGAAATGCCGGAGCACTTTTTATGAAGCTTAAAGGGAATCTTAAACTCTCTAATTTTGTTTTTACGGGAGCAGAATATACTCCTGTTTCTGTGTTTTCTTGATTATGTGTTTTGATTGTTTTCATGTATGTATTCGTATGAATGGAATATAAATAAAAAGCCAGCAGTGAGGAAAGCTCTTTGCAAGATTAAGCAAAGAGAGCTCGCAATCTTCTCAGCTTGATTTTTCAAGACATTCCTGGTGCCAGGGTCGTCTCTGTTGTCTCCCGATTCAAAACAATGGCCTGCTGTCTCCCCAGTGGAGGAGGACCATGTATGTGTTCATGGACATCTGCATAGGTTGTGGGTCCATGGTT